>VZTY01012838.1:0-76885 GCA_013400935.1 Turnix velox | reverse complement strand
CCCAAGTCTTTCTCTTCAGAGCTGCACTCCAGCCACTCTCCACCCAGCCTGTATCTGTGCTTGGGAGTGCTTCGAGCCAGGTGCAGGACCTTGCACTTGGCCTTGTTGAACTTGCTGAGGTTGGCTTGGGCCCACCTCTCAAGCTTGTCAAGGTCCCTCTGGATGGCAGGTGAATCAACTGCACCACACAGCTTGGTGTCATCTGCAAACTTGCTGAGGGTGCACTCGATCCCACTGTCCATATCTCCTACAAAGATGTGAAATAGCACTGGTTCCTGTACTGATCCTTGAGGAACACCACTTGTCACTGGTTTCCACTTGGACAATGAGCCATTTACTGCAACTCTTTGAGTGCAACCATTCAACCAGCTCCTTATCCAGTGAGTGGTCCATCCATCAAACCCATTCTTTTCCAGAATGCAGCAAGCTGGGGCGTGAGCTGGACATCTCACTGCTGTTGGGGCCACTTACTGCCGATATGCACTCTCCTTTTAGGGTTGCTATTTTCTGACTTTACTGTATTAACCTGGGAGTTTATTTTGGTGGGGTTTTTTGAGTCACTCGGTTCTTCAGTCCACTTCTCTGTGATGGAAGCTTTTCCTGTTATCTTGCTACTTAATGAAGAAGCCTTGCTGCTTCTGTATGTAAGATGTGTTGAATTGAATTCAATGGATTGCAGAGCAAGCTAGAATAATGTAAATGTCCACATTTCTGGACTTTTCTTGAAGATACAGAAAAATATGTTTTTTCTTCTGCTGTTCCTTTTCTTTACTCTTTTGCGATTCTTTTTGCCTTAAGTGACATCACAGGTACATATATTTTCTCCAGAGTATGTGGAACATTCTGTTGGGGAAATGACAGTTGAAATGTTACTGGAATATACCATAGGGATCAGCAAATCTCTGGTGTGGTTCTGAAGCACATTATGATTTTGCAGGTCATGCAGCCATTAGTGTTATTCGTGCTTACTATATAAGTGATTATCTGGGACTGTACCTTTTTAAAAGATGTATCCCCCTCTGCTGGTTTGTGCTGATGAAGTGTGGTGAATGTACCACATGTGTGTGCTGCCCCATCTCCTCTGCTGGTGCAGCCACTGGGGGTCCTTCAGGTATTCAAGACTTGCTCTCCCTGCTGGGAAGGCTGGGACTGCAGCCCAGGGCTCACTGTACCTTCCGGATATGGTTTTTATTGCCATGTTTGCAGCAAAGCTTATTGATGGTTAAAATCAGTGTGTGCTGATTTTTTGGCTTAGCATTTGTGACAGTGGCACTGGTTGAAACAGAAATTTTTCTTTAAAATTATTTCTAAATGCGCCCTTTGTGGCTGGATTGGGACATGAAGGTTGTGAGCCCTTGGCAGTACAGCTGGGATTTTGGGTCCACTGGCCTCAGCAGTGCTGCTGTGAGAATCTGAAGTGGCTTTTGAAAACCAGGTCTCTGTTCAGTTTTGTGTACTGGTTTTGAGAGATGACTGCAATTTGCTTGAAAACCTATTTTTTCCTGGAAGCTTGATGCCAGGAATTGTTTCTAGATAATAAATCCCAGGGGGTACATAGTTTCTGAAGTCATGCTGTTTATAAACCTTGTTTTTAAATTTTCCTACTTCCCTCAACACATGCACCACCCAAATACATGTTCCCCTGGAGTGGAAGATGTGGCATTGCTGATGCCTGACTTGGTGCTGTGAAGCCAAGCATCCCTGAGCTCTGTTGTGTCCACAAGCCCTTGTTCTGGGCAAGCTTTTGCTTTTCTTCTGCAGGTGATACGGCCATGGGCTCACACAAACAGTGATCAGGTAGTAGGGAGTAGACAGGAATCACAGAATTATAGATTGCCCAGCCTGGAAGGGACCTTTCAGATGTGCCTGCTCCAGTCCTGTGTCCCACCACTGCCTGTGGATCTGAATGGGAAAATGCTACCATTTTGGGGTGCATTTCTTGAGCTCACAGTTGCCTCTCACCAAGTGGTCACTTAGTTTTTGCTGCCATCTGGGCTTGCTCCAAATCACGAGGAGAAAGCAAGAGGGACACCCTAAATGCCTTCTGCCATCCAGCCAGGCCACCCTCCTCTCTCAGGGCTGGACATTGTTTGGTTAGGTATCTTCATAAGGACATACAAACAGCTAAGTGTTCATGGTAGGACTTTGGTGATTCTCTGTCTACTCATCTGGAAATTTGGTCTTGTTACTGGTACTCACAGTTTGGAGCCATTTCTGGGCAAGCATTTCTGGTTGTCTGACATGTATTCTCATATGGCTAGAATTTATTTTGTTCATGAAGTAGAGTTTGCCATGAAATACTGTTGGGATGATGAGATGAAATGAAGTGGGTGATGGAATTCAGGAATCTTAGGTCCTTCCTTACTTCGTTTTGCTGTTGTGTAACTTGCGCATTCCCTGTGAAGTCCAATGGGAAATACAAGGTCAGCTTACCATGGTCTTTGAGTTGTTGGTGTAATTTGCTTCCATACTGTTAAGATACAGCAGTGAAACCTCAGTGCACATATTGATGGAGATGAAAAAAGTGAAAACAGCAGTACTGGGGGTGCTGCTGCTCACTTTGTGGCCTGCCTGTGGGCACTGCTCTTTGAGACAGGAATGTCAGAACTCTTCACAGAAGTGCTGGTGCTGGCCTGTGTGTGGGTAAATTGAGGTAATGATGGACGCAGTGGTTTTCTGACAGCGTGCGTTTTGGGTCTGTTCAGACAATGTGGTTTTAGATGCTGTTGCTGCTTTCAAAGCGAACTTCTCATCTTTCTGTTAACTACAGCTGTCAAAGCTGTCCTTTAAACCAAACACAAAGAGGTTGCAAACGTAAAGGAGGCAAATAGCTCTCTAAGCAGAAGCTGCTGCAAAGCATGTAGCAGGACTGATTCTACTACTGAGCTCTGGTTTTATTAAATATTATGTCAGAAGGAAAAAGTGAAAAGTATTTGAAATTTAAGCTTGAGTCATGTGGATGCAAATGTCTGGGAAGTCTTACAGCCCAGTGTTTTGGCACTATGTAGCTTCAGGATGTCTTTCAAGGCATCAAAGTTTTTGGGCTAGTTTGCTGCTATGACTTTACAGCAGTCAGAGATCTTTGAAACAAAGCTCTGTGATTCCAGCAAGCTCATCTGGCACCACTTAGCTTGGGCAGTTCCTTTTTTTCTACATTATTTATTCTTTGTAGAAAATGAATGGCTTTGGAAAAATGCTAATTTTGGGAAGCATTCTATGACCAAAAGAATCAAAATCAGTGAATGCCTTGTGGAAAGCTCCTTGAGAAATGATCTTAAGGGTTCATTTATAGTGTATTGCTAGTTTCTGTTTATGAAACTGACAGCCTCTTTGATGACCAAGAAAAATATTAGACAAAAAAGACAAAAAGGCCCAGTGATTTCCTTGAAGGAGGGCACACTAAAGCATTCAGTCTAAGTAGTTCAGAATTTCAACTGCCTGTTTCTTATTTTATCTATGTCCCTGGTGGCAGCCAGCAGGATGGTCAGCAGTGGCATGTACTGGGCGTTACTGTTTCCTTCCAAGGACGTGTGTGCTCTCAGCAGTCAGACCTTCAGCTGGGTGATGGGAGATGTGCTGCTGGGGCATTGTGCTGGCATCCTCTCATGTAGCTCTATGTAGCAGTGACTTTGTGATGTTTCCCTCTGTGTAAGGAAAATGAGAATCTGTCCCAGAGACATGAAGATGAGAAGTCTCTTGAAGCAATGCTTAGTACTTGCTTCCTTTCTTTTTTTCCTCCACAGTGCTTTCATGTATAATAATTGAACTTATTTGCATTTCAAACAGTAGCTTGGAAAGTTGCAGATTACAGTAGTGTTAGTCTTCTGGGCTATTTCTGAATGAGAGCATTAGAACTTTTTGACCAAAGATTTTAACTGTAGGGGATTGTAAATATGTCCTGCGAAGCTCCAATATAGCTTTTCCCGATTTGGTTTTCCTTAAGAAATACTGAAAACATGAAGTGGCAAGTATAAATCTTTGCATAGAATCTTAAGGGAAGAAATATAGCTTATCTATTTCCAGTCTTTAATAGTCTTTTAATGATGGCCCTTCAACCAAATTGTACGTGGCTTCAGAGTGATTACTGTCCCTTGCACTGTCCCTTTCCATAGCAGTTTGGTGCTGGCTTTTGAAGTGTGATTTTTTTGAAGAACCTCCTTACATGTTTTCCTTAAGAGAATTTAAATAATAACTACTTTTCTGACAAAATGATTATCAGTTGGTATTAATTCTGATATCGATTTGGAAAGGTAAAAATTTTGCTATTCCAGTTCTTTGCCTTGATTCCCTCACAGGCTTCCCCTGTTCCTTTGTGCTGAGCACTTCAATGGAGAGATGGAAGGTCTGAAGTTGGTGAGGGGCCTTTTTTTGGGCTATTTCACTCCCCTGTCACAGCTGAATGACTAGTTGTGTTTCCAGGCAATGTAAACATCTGCATTTGCAGCCCGAGTTACTAATCATAAGTTTTACCGACTGAGCTGTGCTGCGTGTGCTGTGCTGTTTGGTTTGGGATCTCAGTGTTGTAGTGGCAACGACGTTGGTGCTCTTGTGCCATATCACAAAGGGTTATGATGTTGTGTCTGTCAAGCCAGACAGCTTATAAACCTCTCTTCATGTGAAAACATTTTCACCAGATATGTTTGACAAGAACTGCCAAAAACACTGAGATCAAATAGAAAGTTAATTAAATGTCCTGATGCACAAATTTCTGGCCATCTTTCTTCCTGTGCCAGGCTCCCTCTGGGTTTGAGAGATGGCTATTCCATATGTTCCTTGTTAAACTTTCAGGATGACCCTGGAGTAAGTTTCCAAGTATCCAGAATCTCTATTTAGAGATGGGCTTTTCCAGAGAGTGTTTTACTTGGTGGAGTGAACTTTTCTGACAACATGCCCATGCAGTCAGTGCCTGGAAAGAAGTGATGTTCTGAGTCTGATGGAGTAGCTGCTCTGAAGATTTTGCAGTGGGGTCTGGTCCAGGGCACACCCAGTGGACTAACCTTAAGTCTGACTGGATTGTGAGTCAGTTCCAGCCTTGAGGCTGACTGGATTGTGGAGCAGGGCAGCAATGTTTCCTGTTGGGCTTTTATGGGTGATACAGAAAGTTTGTGTGGTCTCATTTAAAAAAACCCCCAACATTTCTTCATGCTATGGAGACTCTTCCTGAAAGTGTCTGCTGGCTGGAAGCCAGGGCAGAGGAGATCGGGGTTTGCAGGGGAACAATGGCATGGGACCTCTGTGATGATGATGGCCAACATCCAATGTATCATCTCATTTTGCAAGTTCCTAGCTCTCTGTTCACTCTCTGAGCCTGGGTGTTGAAGGACAAGAGGGATGGGAAAATTCAGCATTTCCTCGCTGACTGTCTGCAGGGGGAGGCACTCCGGAGTGAATCTCGGCTGTTTTGCTGCTTTCTTATGGCTGGGGATGAGCTTTCCTGCTGTCAGGATTAATTTGTACTTTCTGAGCTGATGGCAGTGATAATGTCCTGAAACTGGTGTAGTTTGTTCGAGTGAGGGAATTACCTATCCAGTAATTCTGATTGAAAAAGCAGGCGAACAAAAAAGCCTGTTAGTTATGAGAACTGTTCAGTCCACTTTAATGTACTGAATTTAGTTTCTAGTTTTATGTTAAGAAGCTTTCTAGTATTTCCTTCTGCTAGGGAGAGGAACACCATGAGAATGGTTGTGTCATGGTGTGCTGGCTTTTCTGACTGCAGCTTGGAGCTGGAGAACATAAAGACAAAGTGCAAAATTATTAGAAAAAATAGATTAGACTTCAAAACCAGGGTTTATTTTTTTTCTCCCCCTGATCTGAGATTATTTATTTAACAACCACTTGTCCATTTTTAGCTTTTCCACCTGGGATTTTTTTTTTCCCCCAGTTTTTGACCAGAAAGGTACTTTCTGATCTTGAGCAAGCACCAGGCTGCATCTCCATGAGCTGCCTGTGTGTCAGGGCAGTAGCGTGCTCCTCTGCCCTGGCTCATTGCCCTCTGTATCTAAAAAAAGGCAGCAGTGAATTTCTTTCATCTTCCAAAAAATTATCATCTTAAGCATCAGATTAATAGGAGTGAGTCAATACAAAGTTTTGAAGGAGGAATTCAACTGTGTGTTTCTTTGCAGTTGAGGATTTTAAATTGTCTGATGGTCTGAGTGATGTTTTTCATGGGATCACTTGCAGGGGGACTGAGGAAACATTACATCCAGCTACAGAAACAGGCAATTTAACAGATTTCTCATATGTAGCTATTTTAAGGCAGAGGTGAAGCCATAACTAGAAGTATCAGCATGTGCATGCAAAGGATGAAATGAGATATTTCTGTGGCTTGCTTATCCCATGGTGTCCGTATTGCTTTTTGTGCTGCCAGTTCCAGTATTGCTAAATATCATTAAACAAATTCTAATTTATGATGGATTTTTTTTTGCTGAATTTTTTTTTTTCATTACCACCTAGTCCATGGGAATTTTCTGTGCCTGGCTGTAGATTTGAATAAGAAAATGCAGAAATTGGAATCTTGTCCCAGTGCTTTTAAGAAGGAGCCTGTATGGCAGAGATCTGCACAGTTTTCACAGCTGTGCTCTGTTTTTTGGATTAGAATCAAAAGGAAGTATATTTTGAAAATTTTATACTGGCCTTCTGAAAAGTTTGACTGAAACGGTCTATTGAGCTATATGCAGCATGTTTAAGAAAATCCAGATGGTAAAGACAGCTTTGGTGCCTCCTGATAAAATGAACTTCTGGAGGGATGAGTAGTACTGTTAGAGAGTGCTAGGTGGTTACTTTTTCTGGTAGCCAGCAAAGAGTGATCTCAGTTGTGATTCTTGAGTCACCTGAAGCCCAGTAATCCTCCAGCTGAGGTCAGGACACAGGGGTTGGCCCTGTCTGTGATCCTGCCTAGTTTGTGGCTGGGCTGCCCTGACACACAAACTGTGGGTTTGTGCCCTGGCTCCCACAGCCACCAGCATGACCACCAGCAAAGTTGCCTGCTGGGAAACATGGTCAGGATGATGGAGGAGGTGGATCCCTCTCTGTTTTATTCTTGATGCTGAGGTATGCAGAAGGGCTTTCTATGAGACTATTTATCAGTTTGATAAATGCGTGTTAAGTCCTTCAGATTTGCGGATGTAGTCTTATCTCCATGCCTTTGAATCTTTTCAGGCTTTTATAAGGAATGTTAGGTAGCAGTTGTCTGAGTGAGTGTTTTGCTTTGGTTTGGTGTTTAGAGACTTAATTTTTATTTCTTTTTTGCATTAAAGATCTTTTGGTGCTAGGATGTGTAACATTTTCAAAGGACAGTGTTTTAATCTTATTTCCCTAAAATATAGTGAATAGGGGCAGGGGAAATTGAAAACTCTGGAATGCAGATTGGTTAGGAAGTTCTGGTGGGGTCTGCTGACTCTTAACAACTTAAGACAGAACACAAAAAGAAGATAAGACAGAATAGCAAGGCTCAGCTCCTCATCAAGGATAAACAAGATCACAAGATGCTGCAGTTGTGCCTCTTAATCCAGGACCACAGAAACTTGAGGTATCAGCAGAATCGTCCCCAAAGGTGAAAAGTTCAACCCTGAGGAAGACTACATGCTTTAACACAAGATGGCAGTGCGACCCTCAAACGACCACCGACCCATTTCTTAGTGAGTCTGGGCTAGAGGGCAGGTCCAAATTAACATACGAAGCAAGAACCTATATTAACATAGATAAGAGTTTCATGAATATGTATGTATCTTGTAATAAATGCTGATGATTCTGGGACCTGGGTGCACACGTATGGAGGAGCTATCCCCCATGTTGCACAAATTACAGGAGCCCAGTTAATTCCTACCATTCCTTTTTCATGTATGGATCAGTGTTTCAATATTAATTTGTTTTGTTAAGATTCTGTGTGACTTTTTGTGCCCCCATTTCCAATCCAGCTTCTGTCTGGGTAATGGAGTGCATGCTTCCAAAGAGTTATCCCACTGCAAAGACTCAGGATTTCGTTTTCCTCAACAGGTAGCGCAGATGTGTAGCATTTGCTCTAGAGAGCAGACCCGCTTGTACTGCAGCGTAGTTAATAAGTGGAGATGTAACAACGAGCTTAAAGTCAAAACTAACTGCAGAGTGAAGAATGACCAGGCTTCTGCCTGTTAGTGTTAACACTTGTTTACTAAGGCTAAGAAGATGACGTGGTTGCTGGAGGAGTTTTGCTGCTGTTGGCCAGTTACCCAATTCGGAGGTGTGGGGTGTGGGTTTGAATGGCGACTGCTGTGTGTGGCCGATTGGCTGTGTGGTGTGGTCTAAACAAGGTGTGTAGGCAACAGGTTTGTAACGTGCGGGAAGCAGAGGGTATATAAGCTAATGAGGCACACAATAAATCGACATTTTGCTTGCATCAGGCAAAATGTTCCATCTCTTAATTGTTATACAGATGGAATTCGGGTAATTTCCGTGGGGGTGTCCAGTGAGGCGTGGAGCTGCCCGTGCTGGGGAATAGCCCTACCAGAAATCCCAGGTTTGGTGGAGGGTCTGCACCACTGGTGAATGAAGTGACTGCTTTTCATGATCAGAGGTGATGAAAAGCCCTGGCACTTCAGAACAATGAAAAATAGTCACTTCTAGTTAGTCAGTGCTTGATTGTCACTCTCCCAGATCCTTCTCCATTTAAATTCATGCAATCCCAGAAGGGTTTAAAGATCAAGCAGGTACACCTCCCACTAGACTAGGCTTCTTAAGGCCCCATCTAGTCTGGCCTTGAACATCTCCAGTAGTGGAACATCCACCACTTCTCTGAGCAACCAGTTCCTTTGTCTTGTTACCTTCACAGTAAAGAATTTCTTCCTTGTATCTAATTTAAATCTCTCCTTTTTCAGTTTCAAACCATTGCCTCTTGTCCTGTCTCTACATTGCCTCATAACAAGCCTTTTCCTATCTCTCCTTTAGTCCCCCTTCAAGTACTGGAATGCTGCTATAAGGACTACCTCAAGTCTTCTCCAGGCTGATCAACCCGAACTTTCTCGGCTTCAGGCTGAGTCATATTTGAGGAGATCTTCAGATGAAACGACTAGCTGAAATGAGCTGTGGCAAGATCATTGCCTGGGAAGAGACTTGCCAGAGCTACAGCTTCGGAATTTTGCCCCTGTAGTCAGACAAGCTCCTACTGGCTTTCTGTACCTGAGCTCCTGCAGGTCAGAGCAGGGCTCCAGCTGTGTGGGACAGTGAGGTCTGTATAGGAACATCTGTGAGAAAGGCAAAATTTAAGGAGACTTTGGACTAATGTAAAATGCTTTGTAGAGATGTAGATCGAGGAGCAGGTGGACAGCTGTGGACCAGTAAGATCTGTGAGCAGTCTGGGGTCAGGTACAGCCTGGGAGCCTTATCTGCAGAAACCCTGCAGTGAAACAGCTCACATCTGGGTGGTTGAAATTATTGTAAGAGGACATATATATATATATATGTATATATATATGTTTCAAGTTAGAATTTTTTCCCCTCGTTGTCAGAAGTTCTCCATGCTGCTTTCACGACATTAGAAAAATAGCCTCATGCAATGGGCAGCATTGACCAGGGAAATGACTCTACTGTGTTTGTTCTGAAGTTCACTGTGCTAGTTCTGGAAATAACAGCCTGACCTTTTGTTCTTCTGTTATAGTCTGAGGGTGTTCTTGTGTGGATGTGGAGCTTTCCAAGATAAACTATGTGAATGTGGTTTGGCATTTAATTCACTAATATTGTATCAAGCTAGAGAAATGCAAAAGCCATTGATGTCTAAAGAGATGTCATTCTGTTCGCTTGTGGATAAACTTTGCTCCAGTCTATATGTGTGTCTCTCCTTTGGTTCAAATTCAGATCTTGATAATGGTGTAAGTCCAAGTACCATTGCTAATGCCAGTGGAGTTATTCAGTGTTTCTTTTATATCATGTGTTTTACTTTGAGAGTCCAAATCTTACCTGATTTTTAAGTGGAGACACATGTGAAAAGGGCCAAGGAGAGCTGAACTTTATTACTCTTTTTGCAAAGCATGTATTACTGAATTAATTGTGGACTGTGCTATAGTGCTGTTTGGGTTAGGGGCTGCTATGGCTCTCACAGAGGATACAGCAGCAGGCTCAGATCATCACTGGCTACTTGCCCCACTGTGCCTGCAGCCACCTCCCAGCGCTGTTCTCACTTATACATTGGTTTGTATGGGTCCAGCCTTTGAACAAGAGTTTGGAGACAGACATGTGCCTGAAGCTGCTGTTCTCCTTGGTACTTTGAGTTTCTTGCCTACCTTCATAGTTCTGACCAAAAGAGAATCATAGAATAGTTCGGGTTGGAAGGGACCTTAAAGATCATTGAGTTCCAACCTCTCTGCCATAGGCAGGGACACCTCCCACTAGATCAGGCTGCTCAGTGCCTTGTCCAGCCTGGCCCTGAACACCTTCCAGAGTGGGGACATCCACACTCTCTCTGGGCAACCTGTTTCAGTGTTTCTCCACCCTTACTGTAAAGAATTTCTTTCTTATATCAAGCTTGAATTTATCCCCATCCAATTTACATCCATTATTTCTAGTCCTCCATAGTGAGAGTTTGTGTTGTAAACACTGTGCAGTGATTTACTACCGAGGCTGGTTATCCCACATGGTGGTTTACTGCACCCTGCCTACCCATCCAGGGTGTCCTCTAGGAAATATTTAAATTCCCTTCTGTTTTGTATGCCTAGAGGTGAAAAGAGAATGTGTTTTTTTCTAGCCAATTTTCCTCTGCAAGCTAATTCTAAGTAAAACAAAGGAAAAAGAAAGTATGTAGAGTCTGTTCTTTTAGTAATGACTGAACCAGCTAGTCCAATGCTTTGTTATTTCTCTGACTTGTGTCTACTGAAGTTCTGTGGGTTTTTGAACTTTAACTTTCACTGTGCGGTGGTTGTTTTTTTGTGGTTGTATTTCTGCCCTGCTCTCCCTCAGCACTGGGTCAATATAATGAATTATTTTAAACCGTGGATGTGAGATGACTTAAAAAAAAATAATGTATGTCGTGTGTCTGTCTCCTGAGACACTGGATGGATAAAGGCTAGGTCCTCACCTGAGGAGCTGAAGAGTTACAACAGGGAGTGAGATTATTTCAGTTTCTAATGTGCATGTTTCAATTAACCCCATGGTAACCCTTAACACTATGTGACCACTAATATTAATATTTATGTTTTGTATGTAGCTACTGATATGTGGTAGGTTTATTGCTAAATTTTTAATACTTAGTACTCTGTATAAGTAAAATCAATTTGTCAGACTGCTTCTTTTTGTGTTTTTTTTCCTTATTTTTAATTGGCAAAAGTGTATGCAAAAACAGGGTTCACATGGCCAGAGCCTACAGAATCTCATTATCTTAATTCAAAAATGTCAGCCTTTGACATTAATAAATTATTTAGCTAGTATATAATTCAGCCACTGGGGAGAAATGGAATCAACTGTTACAGCCATCCTTCACTTCTAGGTGATTATGATAAGCTATAGGCCACAGCTCATAAGAATTAATAGATCTGAGATTAGAGCATTGTTTTAATATATTAGAACATCTCATCTTCATTATATTGGAATGTTTTATTCTAGAATATCCTCACCTAAAGAAAATGGAAAAGTACACAAAGAACATCCTCCTAATGCCACTCTTCAGCTTTTTACAGTCTGCAGATGAGTTGCCAGGGCTGTGCCTCTGCTTTTTTAAAAGATCAATCTGTTTTGTTTCTCTTGACTCTTCTTCCCTTAGCAGAGAAAGCAAGTTGTTTAGACAATGTGTGGGAATTAGCTGTCTGCTGAACTACACAAGTAATTAATTCTTATCATAATGTTGACTGTGCTCTGTGAGTAGATTTCATGAAGTCTTCTGGAAAAGAAAATATTTTAATGTCTAAAAAGCATTTCCTACCCAGCGACTAGCCACAAAAGAAACAGCTTAAAAGTATTTCCTGACCAGAGGAGAGGATCAGTACATACTTTATTTTGTTATTGTGGTTAACATCACTATGTGTTTTTCTAGCACTCCTTCACTTTTTCTAAGTGTTACGTACCTAAGTGTTAATAAACATAGGTACAGAAATAACAGGCCGTCTGAGACAATCCATTTGATCTTTTCTTTTGGTAACACCAGTGCTGGAATTTTGCAGAGGGTAATCTGAGGATTCAGACTTGGCTTTGCTCCTGTTTGAAGTCACTGTTAACATACTGCTGATGGCTGCTGCATCAGGAGCCTGAAGGTTGTGCTTTAGGGTTTTGGGGTTTTTTTCCATTTTAAAATTTTATTTTATTTTTTAAAGAACTGGAGCGGTGGGCAAACCACAGCATTAGTGTATGACAGGAGGTAAGTGGGTGAGGTCGGTGTGTTTTCAGGAATGCCACGAGTGGGGTCTGAACCCCAATAAGCAGGAGTTTGCCATGAGGTGTGCTTCCAAGCACAGATACTGACAGATGACCAGCTTTTGCCTTTAGAAATAAAGGCATAGTATTTATTGCAGCTTCTAAACCAGGTTAGTGAGCAATTGTTAGAAGTACCAGACAACGTGCAGCTGATGGAGAATGTAGATGATGTCTTTTATGCCATCACCAGTCAGCAAAGGAAATCTGGGGTTGGCAGTACTGTCGTTTCCAGAAAAGGTAAAATCAGAGGTTCCTTCTGGATAGCTCTGAAGCATGGCTATCTTGTCAGATGTTCTTACACTAAGGATTCAATGTCACTTTGCATTTATTTCATACTGGAAATAACTGCCCAGCTTGTTGCCTTAGTTCCTTGCTGGTTCCAGGCAGAGGTGTGTCTGCCCTCTTTCAAATCATGAGTCTGACCCTCATAGTTTGGGATTTCAGTAGTGCCTCATTTACTATAGGCATGTGTTTTTATTACCTTAAATTGTTGTTGCATTTTTTAAAGTTGCCTTTTATCTGCTACTGTTTCAGACATCTAAAATAGTGGTTCTCAGATGATCAGAAAATCTGAGGGCAAATGGGAAAATCTAAATTTATTCATCCCTTGCACTCTTTCAGCCATGATAGTTTCTGTACCAACAGATATGTTACAACTTTGGGAGATCAGGGTTGAAAGCAAGAACAGTTAGAGGCTATGACCTCTGTGGTACCAAAAGCCAGGTGATACAACTACAGTGGTTCTTCAGTAGCAGTGTTCTTTGACAAGAATATGTTTGAAATATTTTTTGAAGTCTAGGTACAGAGACAGACCATAAATAGTTCCTGCAGACTAGCTCTCCTGATGTGCAGAACATCCCTTGGTAGGTCAGACCTAAAGACTGCCAGGTCTTCATGCTGTGTCTATTCGTATGTGAGTGCACTGCAGTGAAGGTATCACCAACCTGGAACTAAAACAAGCTGTAATTAGAAAAGCCATGCTAATTGAAATAATACAATGAAGAGAGCTTATCCCTAATAAATAGTGTAATTGCCATAAAAGTGTGCATGTATTTACAGTAACAAAGGTCTCATTTCTGCAAAACACCAACCATTTGCCTATTTTTACCTGCTGTGAGCAACCACTGCACGGTGAGCAAGGATCTGATTTCTTGTAGGACTGAGGTCTTGTGAAGTCTTCAGGCTTTCAAGGTACATGTGTCTTTTCCAGAACTGAAAACAGCTTTTGTTTCCTGGTCTGAGGTGGCAGCCATCACAGAAGGCAGTCTGCTTCATGTTTATCACTCCAAGGAGAAGTCCAGCTCTTAAGAGCCTATTTCTCATCTGCTGAGAGCATCTACAGAAAGTTTTACTAACTTTCATTCCCTTTTTTTTTAATTACTTAAATATGGCCATTCAGACAGGCATTTAATTCTTTAAATATGGTTAGGAAGATGTTAGTGAATTAAATGAAGAGAGCTTAACCCTGTGGTTTCCCAAGCTTTGCTCACGGCTTGGCTGGTGGCCCTGAGCTGATGTGTGGTTTGTCCTAGTAGGTCATGCAGGAATATCCCCTGAGATGCAGACCATCCTTGGGCAGAGAATCCTGAATTCTGTCCTGTTGTCTCCCCATATCTCTTGTGTCAGAACACTACCTGTGTACTGGGGCATTTTTATGGCACTTGCAGAAGTTTTACAAATGGACTGCTTTTTTGGGAAACTTAAATTGAAGTTCTTGCTCTGTGCTGCCATCTTTACAGAGTGTATTCAGAGAGATTAAGTACCCTAGCTTTGATACATTTGTTAAGCTATTATGTTAATTTTAATTAGTCCAATTTAAGCTGTGATATATGTGTGCAAAATGGGCCTTGATAATTTTGGGGGCTTGCCTGAAACCCTTTCATCCAGAGATCATAATAAACCCCTGGCAGGGGCCAAAGGGGCCTCTTCAGATGATCCCTGTGCCCATGTGTGCAGAAGGGGAGATGTGTAAAGGTTTTCCCTTGTAGCTGAGGAAATTTTTAAAATCTGTAGTAGCATAGTTAACTATCAAAGCTTCTTAATTACTAGTGTTCTCACAAGCAGATTTCTTCTGTAAGTTGTGCTAGCCCTTTTCACTAACTGAACACCAGGTTTCTTACAATATGAAATTGATAATTAGTTTGTAATCCATGCATAGATGTTTCATCCTGGCAGTTTTCTTGCAGAGAATAATTTGCCTTTTACTTGTTGAGGGTGAGGGTTTTTATCTTGATGAAAACAGAAGTCCCATTCATGATGGGCACAGTAAATGCAGTAAAACACTATCATAGCTGGTATTTGTTGTACACTATGGATTTCTGTCAAGAATGTAAATGATTTGTTTATGATTAAGTGAGCCTGTAGTATTGTGAAATAGTATCTGGCAGGGATACTGAAGGGACATTTTGAGAGCAGAGGATTCTTGAACTGAAAAAGCTGTAGATATTTCTGTGTCTTAAACTAGTCATAAGTAGGCTTATGGTTTTTAAACAGAAGTATTTATTTAATGCACTATCATTGTCTACAGCTCTCATCTGGCATATGTATGGGCCACTTGATAACAAGCAAAGAGGTTGTTAAGTATTTTTAAGGGCGGTTAATCTCTTCCTAGTGGATTTTATTTCAATACAAGGTTTTCTATAAAGTCTTAAACAGAGTAGTGTGATCTCTGTAGAGCCTGTGTAGATCAGGAAAGTACCCTGGCTTTGCAGGGTCTTGCTTGAGTGTAGCACCTAGATTAGCAGAGCCACCACTCAAGTTTCCTGATGGATTATTACTTTGCTGACTATTTGTTGTACAATCCCAACTACAAATATTCTTTTTTAGGGCCTGGGGGGGGTTTATACCACTTTCTTCTGATCCTGATTCTGTTTTCTTGGAAAGAAACCTAGGCATGGGTAGGAGAGGTGGTTCATTCCTGTCTTACATGACTCCAAAGACTGATGATATTCAATTTATGCTGGGGACCAAGTGTGAGAAGCGAAGCATAGTCCCTCAAAAGAGTAATTTGGGGAATAGATTGAACGTCATCTCAGGTAATGATTCCTTGCTTTGCCTGTTAAAATTTCCATGCTCCAGATGTGGTTTTTAACACTGGGATATCAAATCAACTGACCGACAGCTGATTTCTCATGGCACACAGTGAGAGTTTTTTTATTGTTTCTGGACTCAAGTCCTTAATCCAATATGTGAATTTTTGTGCTATGTAAATACCATAAAGCTTAAAAAAAATTATTGCTATATTTATCCTTTCTCCAACCATCCTTCTTCTGATTAGTTTTATAGCAGGTTAAATGGGTGCCAGTGCATAATATGAAGAAAGGGTTGTCACTTGAGAGGGATTGGTGCATTTTTAAATGCAACAAAGCCTCTTGAAATACTGCAAGCAGAAGATGTTGTTTTTATTGTGTTGAAGGGAACTTTACCCCATGACTTCATGCACCATGAGCAGGGACTTCAGTGCTGGGTTTGGGAGGTGTTGGAGGCAGTTGGTGTTGTGCATCCAGGCTGCTGTGTGAAGCGTGACAAAACTGCCCAATAAATTATGGCATTTCTTGAAACAGTGCCTTGTACTTTTTAATGAGCTGGGCTATCAGCTTTGCATCAGTGAATGGGTAAAATGAAGCAAGAAATGCTTTAACATTAAAACTGTTTTGAAAGTTGAAATGTACAGATGAAAAGTAATGATGAAATGGAAATGGCTTAGGAGGCTGTGCAGTGTTCAATCTCTTTGAATGCTGGGATAGGGAAGAGAGGTAAGACAATTTATGGAGATGCAACTTTCATAGATGGGGATTTCCTGTAAATATGATTCGATTTTGTGCCAAATGGAAAAGAGGCAGGAGCCAGGGCACTTCATGTGCCAAACTGGAGAGGAATCTCTTCCAGTCTGAATGAGATGGGGAAAAATGAGCCTTGCATTTCTTATGCTCTGTATGCATAGATACAGTAGAATAAATGGAAAGACAGTCACCCTCTGTGACAGTTGAAGGTGATGATGATGAAGTAGCTATGGGAGGGCAGTTGGGCTAACTGCGATCTAACCAACTATGGGGCAGCAACCCCTAATGAGTGTGTTATGCAAGCTGAGGTGGGTTGCCATAGGTAACTCTTTCAAATTGCCACTGAAACCTTCTCCTGTGTCTTGTGTGTTGTTTTTCAGTGGTATGTTTGTTGTTTCCTCTATTTTCAGAACTGTCTCCTGTTTATTCCCTAGAATCATCTCATCTGAGATGATATTTCAGCAAAAATCTAGCTCTCCTCCCATTCAGGGAGGAAGACGAGGAGCAAAACTATATGGCAGCTGATGAATTAATTTGTTCTCTAGATGGATGCTTGTGCCCTTTTCCCACTCAGAGATGCACCACACCATTAAACACTACTCAGTATTGGCAGCTTCACAGTGAACTGCATTTGTGATTTCTCTACTGTGTAAGCAGAATAGGCAACCTCAAATTAGCTTCAGGAATGGCTTTACTCTGATGGGTTGGGAATATCAATGACAGCCATCAGAGTCTGCTTATTTCAGACTATAGTGGTGATAAAACATGAAAGTGGAAGTGTTCATGTTGTAGGGCAGGAGCTGTAAGTAATGAATTTTCTACCTATGCTACAGGGAAAATAGAATATAACCACAGCCTTGTTTCCTGTGCTGGTTAAAACTGGTTCACATATAATCTTTATCCTAGTGATGGAGTACTGCATGGAATATCGTGGTATTCAAATGATTTCTAACCTTATTTCTACAAGTTAATTGTTTTTAGAAATCAGTGTTTAAGCAGATTCACTCATCATACAGGTTTTTGTTGTGACACAGTCAAAACGCTTGGCCATCCTTTATGGGTCACTGGTGTGTACACTCGTCTGCCTTGAACAGCAGAAAATGCTGCTCATTTGTATTCCTCTTTCTGTAGGGAGATGCTGTGCCTCCTCTGCCTCTGGTTTTCTCTATTGTGCTCATAGTGCTGTGAATGACACTGAGATGCACATGGTACCCAACCAGTGGTTAAAGACAGAAAAGGCAAAATTTGGAGCACTTCGGTTATGGTAGTTGCTGGATGTCACCCAGGAGGGAACAGGCTTTGTTGAACGATCAAAGGTCTCCTATGTTAGTAGCTGCTCAGAGTGGACCAGACAAATGTTTATCTAGCCAATTGTCTTGTAAAACTGTAGATTTGGCTTGTGAAAATAGCTGTGCATGCAGAACTTGACTGCATCTGTTATTTCATAGGCTTTTCTGCTGCCATCTATTCCATGTAGAGAACCCAGTATACGAACCAGAATCAAAATCAAGCAAGGATACCTTCTGCTCCTGAAGCCACCCAAGACTGAAAACAGTATAGCTGGACTAAAGTTCTATATGTTAAAGTCAAACTAGAGGTGATTAATTGCCACGGAGTTAAATCTCCTGCTCAAAAATCCACACCTTGAGTTAACAGCTTGCAGACTTTTCACTTTTGAGGTTATCTCTTCAAGCTTTGTTTCTGGACTGAAATGACATATTTTTAGCAGTTTTTCTTAAAATGAAAATATTTAAGTTTTTTTTTTTCTTTTTTTTTCCTTTTTTCTTTTTTTTTTCCTTGGGTTTAGTGTCATAACTTAGTTTGGCTTGGAGGGTTTTTGAAAGAACTGTATGGCCATTATATATGCAAACTTCTTAGGTAAACGTAGTTGAGAAACAGTGGTAAGGCTGCACCATGAAAAATTTTCAGTATAAAATAAAGAGAATTATAAGATTTATAACCCTTGTGCTTGGTGGTCAGAATGCAAATAACAAAAACTGCAAGTCTGGGCAGAGAGAGACACTATAGAAAGTATTATTGCAAGATTAAACTGTAGAAGACATATTTTTGCACAGTAATCTACTGGATTTATTTTGATAATTATTTATTTATGGAGGTTGTTACAGTAGAATTTTTAGCAGTCCTGGCATATTTACAGAGGACTGAATTTGTAAAGCTGCTCAAACATTTTGCATCACAGTTGTGTGGTTTTTTTCAGCCAAATACATGCCTTTTTGATTAAAAGAAATATTTGTCTTGAAACCCTTTTCCCCCAGAGGAATGACTAATTGGTATTCCCAAGATTCAATATTTTAATATTTTAAGAGGCCCCTAAATTCTTTCACTTCCTTCTCTTTCAGGGTGAAGAATTTAGATTTCAGATAGGTTTGATAAAAGCTACCTTGTTAACATCTGTAGAATTACAGCTCTGTGTGCTTTGAGAGATGCTGGAATAATGACATCACTAATGCTCCTAAGTTAAGTTGAATGGGACAAAGGAAGAAGACAGTGGGAAAATGCTGGGCAGGCAGTTATTTTATTTTGCTGATTAACTGGTTGCCTCACACAGGGATGGCAGAGACCATTAATATCATGAGTATTCAGAAGACTTCCAACTTGTTGTGAAACAGGAATATATATTAGATCTGCATCTGAAGAAAATCAGGGGTTTAACAGCCTAGGCCTTTTTCCTTGCATGTTCATGTTCTATATTATTTCTTTTCCTCTAACATGTTAAAGTATGGTTTTCAATAATTGAAAGGTTCTGCACCGAGAAACAAATAACATAAAAATTCCCTAAACCACTTCTCATTTACATTCATGTTTCTTCTGCAATGTCCTTTATCAAAATTGTGCCCAAACTTGCAGATTCAAAATTGATTGACTTTTTTCAATGCAAAGTTATTGAAGTTGTGAGAATGGACAGTGTTTAAGGTGGTCAGCATCAATGGAGGAGTGAAGAAAGTTGAGGCTCTACTAAGAATAAAGGTGTTACTCTGTTGGTCTGTGGGATTGTTTATTCTGCAGTTTTCTCTGTGGCAAACTTGTCATTGCTATGTCAAAGTTTGGAGCAGATGAGGCAAAAGCCTAGAGTATAATTACTGGAAAGATGTAAAATAGTCCTTACATTATAGAGATTGAATGATGATCCTTCTACAACACTGAAGTATTCAAGTTTTGCTGATCTTGCTGGAAAGGAATGTTGGATAGGTTTGAGCTCTTCTGTTTTCTTTAGTTAAGTAATTTAATATTTCCATCATTCAATTATCTTAATTTCATTGATATTGCATTATAAGACTGAAATAGCAGTTTAGTTACTACTCTAAAAAGTAGCAATAATTCTTCATGAAGGTGCATGCAGTAGCACCTGTAAAGCAGCAGTAAAGGTGGGATCTGGATGTGTTCCTGTTGAACTTCAGACTTGTTTTGCCACAGATCTCTGTAGAAGCAGGGATTTTTTTTTTTTTTCATGGGATTTGGGATTCCTAAAGACTGGGATTTGAGTATGAATGAGCACGTGTTTCCAGACTGGAATTACTTGAGTTTGTTTAATCAGTTGTGGATTCCTCCAGAGTGATGCTGCAGTGCCTGTGTGAGGAGTTAGCTCTTTTTAATTGGTCCCATATGTATTGGCAGATAGTATATTAACCATGCCTTGGGGGGGATAAAGGCATCTGGTTGAACCTCATGGTGTATATTTTACTCCTTGTCTGGAGGGACTTGCCCTTTTAAAATTTTTTAAATTTTGGGCTTTTTTTTTTCACTCTAAGAATTGTAGATATATGTATAATCACTACCTTAATACTCATCTGAGGCATCTGCAAAATTATGCAAACTTTGGTGACAATTAAATAAGAAACTGAGATTGTAGAGGAAAGCTGTAGTAGTTTGTGAGTATCTCTAGGTTTGGGTGTTTAAATTGTAAGAATGTTGAAACTTAATCTCCCTTCTTATCAAGTGCTAAGGACTTGTCCTTTGAAAATCAGAAAAACAGATATCAGAAAAGATTAATTACTTTTGAAAAACATTCAATACACTGTGCATATTCAACATTTATATTAGGATGACAGAGATGTGGGAGGACTGATATGTCCATGGGTGCCCTAGGTTAGCCCCAGCACAGGGGAATGAGTCATTCTGCATAGGAAAAGCAGAGTAATTTTGGCTGGTTTAGCCCAGCTTAACCAACAAGGTACCTGCAGGAGAAACAGGGATGTAAATGAGTTGGTTTGATTTTCTTTTGTGAAGTTTTCTTGGTGTAAGTCCTGTCAATTATCCAACTCTAAGGCTTTGTTGAATTAATGAGACACTTGGTAGAAGTGTTTTTTTATTGCTTTCTGTAGACTCCCTTATTCCTTATGTAGGTACTCTAATGTGCTGCTCTTGGCTTTAAGAAGTGGGAAGACCTACTGTGTGAAGTCCCCCTGAGGACTGGGGTTATGCTTTTGTACTGCTGTGGAATCCAAATTCTGCATCATCTGCTTTAAGATTTGTATAGCCAGAAATGCTAGTAGAGTTCCCCATGATGTGCTGGTGGAGACATGAAAGGAGTAATATTTCAGGAGATTAAATGGCTGTGAATGTAGCTGGGGCTGAGGAGATCTCCTTGGGAAGGTGCGTATGATGGGACAGCAGTGCTGCTGGACATGGTTCCCTTGGAAATGCTGTAGAGCATGTACTGATGATCTGGGAAGGGATGTGTGGAGAGATGGCCTGTTTTCTTTGTCCCCGGCAAGGCTTGGGGAGATGCATCCTGATGAAGGCTTTCCAAAAAGGCAGACCTGTTGAACAAGCAGGTCTGCTCACTTGGAGATGGTTTGTGTCCATGGGATGTAGGAGGACCTCTTCTCATAGACTGTTAAGAGAGGCATGATTAAATCCTGGAGGTGTTTCAGGCCTGGGAAAGGCAGTCCTGCAAGTTATCATAAGTTATCAAAGGTTATAGCATTTGCTCTGGAGAGCAGACCCCCATGTACCACAGCTTAGTTGATAAGAGGAGATGTAACAAAGTGCTTAAAGTCAAAACCAACCTCAGGGTGAAGAATGTCTAAGCTTCTGCCTGTAAGTGTTAACACTTGTTTACTAAGGCTAAGAAGATGACGTGGTTGCTGGAGGGGTTTTGCTATTGGCCAGTTACCTGATTCGGAGGTGTCGGGTGTGGGTTTGAATGGCGACTGCTGCGTGTGGCCAATTGGCTGTGTGGTGTGATCTAAACAAGGTGTGTAGGCAACAGGTTTGTAACGTGCGGGAAGCAGAGGGTATATAAGCTAACGAGGCACACAATAAACCATTTCTTAATTGCCATAAAAGGGGACAGTGGTAAAATGCACAGCCCTACACAAAGAAATGAATTCTCATTATCCTAAAAGTAATTTTGGCTTATGTTTAAGCAATACATAAGCATTTTTGACAGGAATTTATATCTTTGGTTTCTGCATAACATTAACCATCACATTACCTCTAGCAATTAACTGGGACAAGTTTGTAGCTGGCATCTATGGCATCTAGTCTGAATTCCTGTCTCAGTGAACAAACCGTAGAAAGGCAAAAGAGAGGTCAGTAAACTGTGGAACTGCTTAACAAGTTATTGTTTTATTGAAAAATAATGAAGGAGAAGAGCGAGAGAGTGAAATTCTGGTTTTGAAAGGGTTGTGCTGGGGAGCACAGTGGGTGTCTGGCAGGTATTGTATGAGATGGGTTTGCTCTGCCAGGCACAGATTGAGGAGAAAGAACTTTCTAAATCATCCTCTGACACAGAAATTATTGGAAAGCCTCCAAGAGCAAATTGAAAAAGCAACAGCCATCTTCATGCTGCAGGATCCCATTGTTTTAATATTGGGCCAACTATACCAAATAGTACATCTACTGGAAGCTTATGTTAGGAAAGAGGCATGTTGGAAAACTCAGAGGTCAGCTCAAAATCAAAGTGAATGAACTTGACGTATCTATGCTGCCATGTGTCCTATTTTGTTCTTTCTTGTCAGGTCTGATTTCCTCACTTATTTCCATGGCTCTTATCCCTTTCTCCTTTTTTAATTTTTCAAATTTTTTATAAATTTACCTTTGGTTTCTAGTTGTCCTGAAAAATGCTGGGGCTGAGAAATTTTTGAGTATGCCCAGTGAAATTCTGGTGTACTTTTGAGATTGTCACCTACCTTAAAAACCCAGGCTTGCAGACAGACACAGTGCTTTTAGGGAGATGCTGCTGCTCTAGTGATGAGAAGATGAGGAGCAGATTGTGGGCATGACTTAAATTTTATTTAGTGATGGAGCTGTAATTCCTAGACTGGTTTTGTTTGCTAGTCTTCTGAACAGAATCTGAAGACCAACACCATCAGACATGGGATGGAAGAAAAAAGAAGGGTTCTTACTGCAAATGTAGATGTTTTACACAAAGATTACATTTAATAAAATATACAAGACAGCTATCTGTTGACTGGACATGGATGGAATGGGAGCTAGTTCAGTCATAAAAAAATTATTAAATTTTTGAGTTAAATGATTTCTCAGGCAAAAGATTTGGGATGCAGTTATTTATGAGAGCACTTGATACACTGATGAAAGGCATTATGCTTTATTAATGCTTAAGTATTGTTCTGTTATAAAATAAGTGCCATGAGCACCAGGCATTGGAATCTGCAGCTCATTTTAAAATGTGTTTAACAGGTATCACTAAATAATAAACTGTAAAAACCCAAATCAAATGAACATATTTAGATATTCATATTCTATCCACGTGCTTAATTTCTACTGAAATAATGAGCTGGGAAATTAGGTACTGCAATGTAGAAAATGATCAAAGAACTTTTATTATAGTACTGGAACTTCTAACTACCGTACTGACATTTGAGGGAGGTCTCATTTTATTTTCATGACTGAGTAGCATAGAATACTGACTCCTTCCAACTCTGACGTGGATGTCTATAGTGGGACTTCAGGTTTTGACCAGTTACAGGTAAACTGGAACCTTAGTCTCTGAATATCCTGAATATTTGAGTTTGGTCAGGAGGATTGGTTTGTCTGAGGGCAGAGAAATGTTAGAGGATCAGTCATGAAATTCTCATCTGGCTCTGAAGTTCCCTGCAGCTTGGAGGGTGTTTGTATCTGGAATTGTGTTTTGTTTGGGCAGCGATCCTGCTGATTGGAATCGCATAAGCTTGGCAACAGAGCAGAGGCATCCAGCCAGAGCAAACTCAAAGTACACAGGGTCTGAGAACAAAACGTTTCGCATGAATTAAATTGTGAGGAAATAGAAATTCTTTAAACTTGTAAGAAAACAAGGCAATGTGAGCCTCATCACACGGGCGGCTGTGTGATCAGGGCTGTCAATAGGGAGTGCAAGTTTTATTTATGAAATCTTGATAGTTGTGTGTTTTTAAGAGATATGTCTTATCACCACAGGATATAGACTGTTCCTCCTGGAACTGGTATTAGAGTGAAATGGAATAACTGTCAGTGATTGCGTGCAAAGATCCAGTAGCATCTTTACTGAAAGTCTGTGTGACACTTGACTAGTTTTGATTTCCTCTGTACCATGCAATGCAGCTTGCCATCCTAAAAAGGTTCCCTTTATTCTTGTTCTGCTTTTCTGTCTGCAACCCTGTGTCCCCCTTCCCTACAACTGTTTGCTTTTTCTGTATAACATAGATTTTTAACATCAGAGCTTTGTCCTTGTTATGTTCAGTAATGACAAGAGGGGTCCAGAAAGGTTTCTGTGCCTGGCAGCAGGAGCATAGCTTGCAGCACACCAGGTGCTGCCTCTCCTAGTGATTTCCTTCCCTTGTTTGCTTTGATGCTGTCCTCTGCTCAGTGTCTGATACAGTTTTAAGTTTGCCCGGATAAACACAGACTACTCTTTTCTGCCCACTGCTCCAGTCTCTCCTCTGTTCTATTTGGTGGGGAGCCATGGGGCATGAAGAGAGAGAAATAGTTGCAAACAATGGTGGAGATTCTAATACACAGCCAGGCAGGATGGCATGTGGAGGGATGGTGAAGACCTTTTGTCACTTTGTGGCACAGTGTTTCCTGGGTGCTTTGTTCTGAGATCCTTGGGGGTGCTGTCCCTCAGTGTGGGCCTGTGTTATAGGGCACCTGCCGGCAAGTCTGCTTGTGCCCCTTGCCATTTTGTTGCAATTGAGATGTGCATTTAGAAATGGTTGTCTGCTGTTTCACCTAAGTAATATCTAGTAGCTGAGATTGAACGGATTTAGTTTGATAGGCTGCCAAAATGCAGCTCTCCTTGTACTAGTTGAGATAGGCCTTTAATAACCAGATTTTGGAGACTGGATTGGTTTCAAGAAGATTACTCAGGCCAGATCCGCTTGAGTATAAGGAGTTGTGACATGATCTTGGATTTGTGTATGCCAGTTAGTTTTGTGTTACAGAGCAGGCTGCTGATGGGATGATTTCTGACTTTGATAAGTGCTTCCATCCCCTCTGTAGAAGGTTTTTGTGTAGTGTTCAGTACAGTGTTTATAATGAACTGCTAGTAAAACAATAAATAAATACAGCACAGGGAAAGTATTTGAACTGTATTAGCAATATTTGTTTAACAAGAAACGGATCTGATGTCACATTTATGTGTACTGGATAGCATTTGCTTTGAATAGAACAAAGCCTTGATATGGAAGTTTTCCTATGAACAGTATCAGAATTCTTGTTGAAAAGCTAGAGGCTTGGGGTGGGATGGTCATGGCTGTGCTCATGGCACTGATGGTATAACCATGTTGCTGAAAAACCTACTATGCTGTCATCTTTGATCATGGGTAAGAGGGTATCTTATCTACAGACTGGATACATTGATAGTCAAATTTCACTGGGAATAGGTGAGAAAGTGACATTTGGACTTTCTAAAATTCTCTTGCAGTTCATTTCACTTGGTTTGTGTCTTTCCCCTCCCAGGCTCCTGTGTCTTGCTGTAGGATGCTGTTGAAAAGTTTAAGTTTCATTCCAGAACTAAATGGATTTCAAATGTAGAAGTAATACTTGAACTGGAGTAGTGAATTTTTTAGTAGAGGATTTTTTATTTTCTGATGATTGATTTTATAGTTTTTTTTGCTGGTGCTCTAGCATGGGTTTCATCAGGGAACAACTTTGTAGGTGCTATAGCAGGATGAGCTGCACTGAAGATTGCTTCTCATTCTGGCAAACCCCTCTTTCAGAGGCTTTGAACTTTTAGAGTAACTCTTTTGGAAGCTAACATCCTGTCATTTCAGTGTTTTCACTCAGTGGCAGTTCAGCACAATTTGTTCAAATACAGGTCATCTGGAAATGTGATACTGGTTTCTAGAGTCTTGTGTTGGTTGCACCTCTGATGTTAAAGGATCATGGTAGCTGAGGGCTTAGCTGCTGAAGACTTTCTTTGTTATGATGCAACCTGATGAGCCTGTAAACTGTGTTCATTTTGCTCATCCTCCATTGCAGCATTACAGATTACAGCGAGTTGCAATCCCCTCTTTCTTGACAATTCTTATTACATTTACATCCACTATATAACCCTTTCTTATTTATTGAATTTGACAAGTGCCAGTAGCCCTGGCTTGACTGCAGATTACTCAATATTGTGAAATAGCAGTGTCTGTTTAGTTAGGACCCAAAGGTGAAGAGCTGTACAGAAGTGCTAAAGCATTATTACAACATATTGTCAGTCCATGCTTTTCTCCTCCAACGCATGTTTAATTGTATAGAGCTTCAGTTTTCTCTAAGACATTTGCCCTGTGTTATGAAAGACATGTTCAGTATTGTTGCTGACTAAACCAAACCCAAAACTTTGTAAATTGTTACATTTAACAGCAGTGGGTATTGTGCTTGGATAAAACACATAGCATCTAAAATTTGCAAATAGAATGCTGTGACCTAGTTATTCCAGAGCTATTGTGTGACTGCTGAGATGATAACAAGATATATGTTGAAAATAATTTTGAAGTTCTAGATTCTTATGTTAACTTGTGTTTAAAAGGGTTAGTGAAGAGGATTTTAATTGAAATGGGGAGCACTTTGAAGACTGCTGAGAAGGAAAGTCTGTATTATAACTCTGAAGTACCAATCTTGGCCTGCAATGGTTTTGATTGCCAGTTATATGTACTTAAGCTTTCTTCTTTAGGGGGAAAGGATATTAAATGCTTTACTTAAGTTCTAGTTTGAACTGTTTGAACTGCAACTAGGAAAATGTAATGCTAATTACAGCACTGACCCTGTTTTGGCAATTAAGCTGTTTTATTTGCTCAAGGAATTTAAAAAATGTTGCCAATTCCTTACTGGTATCTTGATTCATGCGTTTCTTTAAAATGTAAAGTCTATATTGGTGGCAACATCTAAATGGATAAAGGATAAATTATGTGCAGTGTTGACCTGTTGTTGTATTCATGCCAGTTAAGAATCTTTTTTTTTTTGGATGATTTTAGGTTTAAGAACTACCAAAGGAACCTAGTGGTTCTGGCACATGAAATGTGAATAGTCTGATGTTCCCTGAACCTTTATTCAGTGATCAGTGAAGAGCCAATACCTTTTCTCAAAAAATACATTGGCTACAGTTATAGGTCAACCTTTGCCAGCAGTTTCCACAGGAGATGCCAGTTTGGAGTGGAAACTAAGAAATGGGTTTAGTGAAGCACTTTATCCTCTTCATGGCTAAAAGCACATGAATAATCCCATTGACTACCCACATGTGCTTTACTGGGACTGCTCACACAGTGAGCGTTAGGCATGTGTTTAAATAACTTATTTGGGGGCTCACTGCATGATGTCTGCTGGCAGAGACTTGGTTTTCTTAATGGAAGCTATCATATGACCCATGTGCAGGGAACACAGTGTTGTCTGCATTAGCCATGCAGTCCAAAATAAAGGCCATTTCTGTGTCCTCCTCCCCTTCACCATTCTGGCAACTAATTATCTCTTTGCTGCCAATTGTGCTCTAGTGCGTTTGGCACCCTACCACTCCAATTTGCTGCTCATACATGTATTGAATTGTCTTTGTAAGGCAGAGAGTAGTCTCATCCTTGTAGAAGGCTGTATATATGATTGTTAAAACATGGAAAAAAAATATTGTTGTCATAGCTTTCCTTATTTCGCTGTCTCTCTCAGTAGTCCCACTGAAGTTGACAGAGATGTTAGCAGTGGAGGAGAACCATTTTGAAGGTCCAGAGTCAATACTCAGAGAAGCTAAATGGAGACTTTTAATCTATTGAGTATCTAATGGAAGCAGTGTTCTTTATTTGAGAACCTCTGTAAATAGATCATCTATGGAAACACAGCTCTTTCAGCATACAGTGAGGGAGAAGTAAAATGCTAGGATGCTATAGTCTTCAACCCTGTGCTTTGCAACAATTATCTCTGATTTAATCCAAGATTGGTATACCAGCAAAATAGTACAACTTCATGTTAAAATTCATGTAGGTAATTTTCCATCTCTACCTTCCTCTCCCATCTCCTGTACATGCAAGGCAACAAAAAACCTTGAAGGGCAGCATTTCCTTGTAGTTGAAAAAGAGCTGGTCACAGGCAGGAGATTGGTCAGACCTGCATGTGGTGACTCTCCAGCACCCTCTCCCTTCTGCATATTTTCTCCTTCAGAAATACCTTGGCAGTAAGTTAGCAGACTTAGAACCCATATATGAAAGCAAGGCAGGTTGATGGAGGGAACTACAGTTGGCAAAGAGCTCTGTTGCCTTCAAAGAATATAATGTACAATGATCTTAAATAGAGTAGTTGAAGAGTACACGTTTTTTTTTTTTCTCATGTAGCTGTGTTTGGAAGAATAAATGAACTAGCATATAACATGAACCAGAAAAAATATAATATGAGTAGATTTCTTCGCTGGGGTGGAAATTTGAATGCTTGCACAAACAGCACAGAGGCCCTGAAGTATTGCTGTAACAGGCTGTAACTTCACTCATGAAGTAGGAAAACAAGTTCTAGTTTCACAGATTGTTAGCCTTTAAGCATTGAATATGCTTATGAGAGTGTTTAAGGTGCTGTAGATCCAGTATCTTTACAATTATTAGACCTAAATGCTGATGAGCTAAGGATTAAACTGTTGAAAAAGTGTATTAACAGTCTTTCAGTTAGCTAATGATGAAGTATGTGTAAATTAAGTAAGAATTTTATTTCCAAGAAGTTTTTGTGCATTTTCAATTAAATACTCAAGTATATAATCTATATAGTTGATTCATTCCCTGGGTATAAATAAAACATTTAATAGGCTCATTCCTCACTTAAAGCTCAGGACCAAAAAGCAAGAATCTGAGTTGATTTTCCAGCTCTGATAGAGGATTCTTGGATGGATCTGGGAAATCACTTAGCATCTGTCTTTCTCCAGACAGATCCCATAATGTTTGTCTGCCTTTCAGAGGGAAGGGGAGTCTGAGGAAAGGGGTGACTGCAAAACAAGTTAAAAATCTGCCATCGAAAGACAGAACAAATGGTTTGGTTTTCAAAGAAGTAATTTGGAGTCAAGAATCAAGTTATAAATCTTTACTAAATTTCCCTATCTTTAGGCCATGCTTCAGTGTGTTACCCGCTGGGAATACTGTATTGATTTATTTCATATCTGATTATTTTCCCTCCTCTATCAGTAGCAGCAAGAAAACTGTTAATTTTCTCAAATGAAGGTCAGTTCAAAGAAACATGCAAATGCTGAAAAATTTCTCTGACTCCCCTGATTCCCCAAAATAAATCTGTAAATATTTCACATCAAGCAGTTGTGAATTTTTCATTCAGTGACACTGCTGACCACTTGGATAGTTTTTCACTCAAGCCTGGGGAGCAATTGTTTGTGTGTTACAGTAAGTGACAAGTTTTGTATGGCATGTTTTGGTTAGTACCAGCTGTGAAATTTTTGTTAGACTAGAGGAACTATTGCTTATAAAGGAAAAGAATTTAAAATTCACATGCTTAAGGCAAACCCAATGAGACGTTCAGCTCAGTGGGAACAGTAGCTTCTACAAAGGTCAGTGAGATGAGATTTAAGTGCAGGGAAAAAAACCCCAGAATCTGTAGTTCTTTGAATGATCTTTGATCCCCTGTTCTCCCCTTAATATGGCTATTAATCTATGAATAGCTTTATAATATGCCTAGGAGTAATCAGAGGTTGAATTTATATGGGTATATGGATACATGGATCTTAATGAATCTCTCATTTTGTATGTGTACATATTTTTAAATTATAATCAGTGTCCACATTGCTTGTAGTGATAAAGGATATTCACTGTTTTGAGTTACAGAACTTGTCAACTGTCCCCATGGAAATTTCCAAGGCTCTGAACAGAAAGTGAAACGTGCAGTCACGACCAGCTATTAACTCTCATTTTTCTGCACTAGAACTGGAAGTAATAATTTTTTTTTCTCTGTTTAGCACTTTCAGACCATGTTAAAGACAAAGTTGAATGTCTTAACTCTTCGGAAAGAACCTCTCCCAACAGTGATCTTCCACGAACCAGAGGCCATTGAGCTGTGCACCACAACTCCCCTCATGAAGACCCGGACTCACACTGGATGCAAGGTACTCACAAGTATAAACTTTAGGAACAGCACCATTGTGGGGGTGTTCCTTGTGTGTGAGTACTCTAAAGAGCCCAGAGTAATCAATGTGGTTACTGTTGTTCTGGAAACTCCATCAACTCCTACTATTACAATAAGGTTTTTAAATAAAAAAAAAATCACTGAGCATTTTGGACAGAAATTTAGGGCTTTGCTGAAAAAGGGTTTGAGTTTGTGGCACAATGCAGATCATGGAGAACTTCTAACAGCCAGCAATGAGCATTACTTATAACACATTGTCACTGCTTCTGTAAGAGCTAGTGCTGAGATGGGAGATGAAGGGCCAAATGCTGTCTATTTGCATTTAGCATTTTGCACCCAAAAGTCAAAGTTAGGTAGGTTTTTTTTGTTTTGTTTTGTCTTTTTAAGAAAAAGGGGAAATGGAAAGAAGACTGCTAGGTCTTCATTCACTTGAGCAACAAGAGAATTTGCCAGTTACATCAAAGCACAGCTTCTGAAAAAGCTCTTCTTCAAAGTTTAATGTTAATGAGCTTTGAGTGTGTTCTTATGTGGTAAGAAACTATATAGAAATAGCAAACAAATCTACTCTGTCTGCATCTTCTGGTGCAGCCATTTTCCTTCATCCAGCCAGGCTGTCAATCATTAAGAGTGTCTACATTCCTTTGAGAGACTTGATGAAAATGAAGAGAACAGGGCTTCAGCCTCCACTGCTTTTCAAAGCATCAGCTCTTGGAGAGTCATTGCTTGATGCTACATATACAGACTAAGTGAAAAGAAAGATCTAATATACACACATGTGTATACACTGTTTGTTGTTGGAAGGTCTGATGTAAGTGAGATGAGGTTGGAAGAAGTTGCTTCCTGACATGTTCCCCTGCTTCTCCTGGATAATCAATAAATGGCACAAGCTGTGGGCATTCTGTGAAGGGTTTTGCTTCAGCACCAACAGGTCTTGCACTTCCTCAGCAAAATTTCTACTTGGGAAGTGTCATATTTTGACATCTTGTGTGTCACAATAGCCATAAACAAGATCACTGCTGGGTGTTGAAGCAGCACTGCCCTGTGCTGATATGGAAGAATGCAGAGCAAGTGACCCTGATGTGTTTTTTATGGTATCCTGTAGCATCTGCTATTCCAAGTTGGTGTCTTTTGTCCTTTGTTTATATTGACATCTAAGGAATTTTTAGAGAATATTAGCTATCATAGAATAATTCACAAAATATCTGACTTTAACCCCTAGTGAGAGAGAGTTCAGGCATAATAATGCTTTCTGAAATCAGTTTATCTCTGTGAGTGTGTGTAGAATTTAAATGAACCTTTGCATTTAACCTGCAGTCCTTCAAGTGGAAAAGAAGGATTGCAGAGAGATGTTTCCCTCCTCTGTGAAGAGAATCTCACTCTACATTTATAGATGTCTTTTACTTATTAATTTATTTTTCCTGCAATGAAACATAGTAGTGATGACTAGGGGACATCTGCTGCCATAAAGCTCCCCTTTTCCTGCTTTCACTGTTTTTTCTTCTCCTCTTATCCATGTAGCTAGGTCATCTCCTGCCAGTGTTGGAATCTTATGGCAGTGTTTTTGGCTCGATGGCCAGCCTATTTTCAGCAGTTGTGATTTCCTCTTACATCCTCTCCAGTCATTAATTGAAAGACTAACTCCCTCTAGTAACGATCTCTTTCTCTTCCCCCCCCCCACTTCTTTTTTTCTGACTAAATGCATTGTTCTCTGAAGTGGCTTGTATTTTGCAGCTGTTTATAGGTAGTTAGCTTGCCTCTTCTCTTCTCTTTCCCTTCTGATTATTAGTTCCTTTCTGAGTGACAGAATTGCCATTACAAAGCCAAGCAGTTTATGAGTTTTTGGTCTGTGTGATCTGATCTGTCACCATGGGAAACCATGTCTTCGATCCATGTGCAAGAGCACAGCATCCAGTTTTTACTTTTTTTCATGAGTCACACTCTCTTTGATCCGTAATAATTTTATTCCTCTTGACTAAAATCCCTCTTATTTTTGTATGTAATCTCATTAATGAGATAGCATCATTCTTCTGACAGAGGCTCCAGACATCTAATTTTACTGTTCAGTTTTAACATAAGCCTCAGCTGCACATACAGTAGCTTTGCCATTCCGAAGTCTGGACATTAGTTTTCTTATGTGATCTTGTCCTTTCCTCACAAGACTGGCATCTCTTTTCTCTTTCTTTTGAGGTTAGCTACTGAATTCTGAAGAACCAACATTCTTGCTGAGATTCAATCTCATTCTGTAATTGAACAGGATGGTCTTAAGGATAGCAGAGAAATGCCTTGCTTGAAGTAATCTAAGGGGAACCCTCCCCAAAATCTGCAAGTTAAAAAAACCTCTGAATTTGTTCAGTTATTCTTTCTCACACAATTCCAAATCTGATGCAATTTTTTTGCCTGTTTCTTAAAATATGTTTTTTACTTATAGCAGAAGGCTTCAGATGCATTCCTCCTGTTACTGTGTGTCTACACCTGCCAGCCTGGGCTGGCTCTGCTGTTGCTGCTCCCCCTCTTCTTGACTTGTGAGCATGATTTCACCAAGCATGAGAAATTGTATTTGCTTTGATTTGCAGCACAGAACCTCAGGTGTACGTGTTTGGGTGTTTGTGCTGCTGGTTGGTCATTGAGACAGAGTTTGGCTTGGAGACTGTAGTTTCCAAGGGGCATCCTCTTGCCCATCCTCTTGCCCGTCTTTCCATCCTCTTGCCCGTTTCCCGTCTGTTTGCAAATGGGGAGTGACAGTCTTGTGTCCCAGGGTTGGACTTTCACCACACTACTCAGCAGAGAGCCGAAAACAGAAGAGGATTTCTGGGTACAATAAACTACACAGATTCTTGTTTTTCTGTCCTCAGAGAAACCACAGCTTCTCATCTTCTTCCAGGTGGGCAGTGGCATGCCATGCCCACTGGGTTGTCACCTCTCTAGCAGCCACAGTTGAACACTCACGTGCCTCTTACCTGTGACACATATGGTGTTTGTGAATGCTGGAGCATCAAGTGTAAAGGTCAGTAGCTGCTCTAAAAGAATGAAAAAGCCCATCTGGCTTATTGTATTCCTGTAAATGGCACGTCTCAGCTTAAGTTAAAACACCTCATGCTGGGGAAGAGCAAAAAAGAATGAGAATAAGTCTTTTTCTTACTAGCTGGACCACAGTTTCAATCACAGGTTCCAAATTTGCTCTTATTTAAATAATTATGTTTCTGTGTACAGGCACGAGCGTAATATAGATTTTTGTATATGCAGGTGTTTATGTTTGTTCAGATCCTAAGGATCTGATTAGACTATGGCTGTCCTGCTTGTAGGTCTTTCATGTCAAATGCTGTGCACTCTTATGTTTCAGCTGGAAACCTTAATTTCCTCTATCACAGCACTAAGTACCACCAGATGAAAACTGAAAATCCAAAGTATCTACAGAAAATAAAGATTCTCTCTGCTCAGGAATTTGTACTTTCTCTGTTTCTTTTAACACATTTTGTTTGAATTCTATGTGTTTTATTTTTCCTGAATGTCCTAATTGGCTTACACTGATTTTAATGTTCCTTGATTCCTGTCCCTTTGAGCTATGGTGATGGCATGAAGGGAACAACTCTCTCTTCTGCTCTAGCTTTTCCAGGCACTGCTGCGGTAATGCAAAAAGACAGAGGTTAAAAATTCTGCCTGGAATTTTTTGAAGTGGTGTCATAGGTTTCATATTTTTTTTCTTTCTATTGAAAGCCTCTTCAAAATGAAGTCAATGCTGAATAATCAGTTGCTCATTCTTATCCACCTGGGTCAGGCAATCTTATTTCTTGCTTGTACACTGCTGGGAATGAGTTTCTCAGCAACTGGAGAGGATAAGATCAGAGGAGTATAAAGAATGCAAATGTGCCTTAGGACTTTCTGAGATGGGGAAATCTAGATGACATAAATGGATGGTTCATGATCTAGTGTTTTTCTTTAATTTCTGTAGATAATTTAAAACCCCAACTTCTCTTGAACAATTATTGCTACTTTGCCTACTGTAAAGGTAGCTGGTTGGGAGCTGCACATATTCTTAAAACCATCTCACTTTATAAAACTTAATAAAAATGTTCTCTATGGCATGGTCAGGAATGGTTGATTTGAATGGAGACTTATTTAGCTGGAAATACAAGTCCAGCTAGCTGCCTAGTCTTTACTGTCATTTTGTAAGACTGTAATATTATGATGGTCATTAACTTCAATAAAGAAACAAATTAAGTGAGACAAGCTAATCTGTACCAGCACTCTCCAGCCTACTTTTTCTCACTGTTTTTAACGGGAATCTCAAATACAGATTTTATTTCCTTCTTGCTTTATTAAAGGCTTTCTGTTGTTATCCTTAGGCATTATGTATTTGTAATTGAGATCTTTTTTTTCTGTTTCTTTCTCCCCTTATCAAATGAATAAAAAGGACGCATATGAAGTCTTGATTGGTCAAATCTCAATAGCTTCAGTGTTGCTGATAGACTTCAATGATGTGTTTTCTGAAAGGGCACCAAGGTAATTAATGCTCTGATAAGTATGTTATGTGAAGGCAAAATCTTTTGTTGATTTTTTTGTTTTCTTTAGAGAATCTAACTTCAGTCTCATTCTGATGTTGAAAATGGGGAGTTGCATGTGCTCATGTCTTTCTCAAGACAGGAGTGTAGAAAAAGGTCCTGTCCTACACTTAGGAAGTTAAAGAGAGCTTTGCCATGGGCTCCAAGGGAAACATGGTGGTGTATTGCTGTGCAGGACAGCAGCTGCATTCAGGCAGTGCATGCTCAATGCTGTTTGGCACTGGTTGCTCTCAGCTTTCAGCTTTTCACAGGTCAAGTGGAGAATTTTGTTAGAGTGTTGCAATCCTTCATTTCCTGAAGTCTAGGAGTCTTAGGTGGAGAATATAAATTGGCTACAGCAATTGAATTAACCATAATGGATCCTGCTTTAAATAGGACCCTTTGCAGTTCTCACTTTTGCTGTGTTGGGTGTTTTTTGGTATAATTTTATTTGCTTACTGGTAAAGTAGCATTGTAAGACTACTGTACACTGAGAGCAATGGAAGTTATGTCCTGTCAGATATGCTGGTGGTTTTTTTTCCTTTGTGCTTTCACTGGTGACATTTTTCAAGCCATGGTTCAAGAAAAGGGCATCTTATTATTCATAAAGTTCTCATATCACATCTAAAAATGGTTATGTCAGCTTACGACTGTTTTCTTCATACAGCGGAGAAATGTTGCTCTGAATGTATGTGTATTAATTAAATTAAAACAGTTTTGTCTGTTTCAATTTACTTTACAATTTCATTAAGAATATCAGTATCAAACCATTAAAGAGTTCCGTGAGAAGAATAAGACTGCCACCTTGGGAGGAGAGCCTTTGTGACAGGGAGAACTGGAGGGTTTTTGGGAGCTGTACTCTGTGTAGGTGGCCAACCTTCACCCTGTGCTTCCCCTTGGATTTGCTTTGAGTGAGAGGGAGCTCAAGGCTGAACTGTGAGGAAAAGAAGAAGGAAGTTGTGTTTCATAAAGAGATTTGCAATGAAAATAGTTGTGCTTGTGTGCATTCTCCCAGGAGAACAAGAGAGTTGTCTTCCCCACTCCTTGTGCTGGGTAGGAGTCTTCAGATTTTTATGGACTGTGCAGATGATGCCCAGACCAGTTCTGTGAGAAGAGAGGTTCTCCACAAGTCCTGATAATTTGTGCAGTGGATCTTCTCAGCTCTCCTTGGGAACAAGGCCCAATGTGCCTGGCTTTGTGTGTGCAGTGACCTTGTCCCAGTACTGCTTTGTCTTTGAAAAAATAGAAGTGCTGCACTAGGTAAGCCACTTTCTCATCTATACATGTGTTCAAGCCCGTTTTCCTTGGCAGTAGGGGCTGCACAAAATATCCCCTAAACAACAACAACAAAACTCCTTGAAAAATTCAAGGAAATAAGTCAGAGCATCCATTATAAGCTTTACTCCTTCCCTTGGTACATGTATTGCATTACTTGGACAACCACTGCGTGCCTCACATTACTTCTTAGTGCTGTAGTTGTGTTGCAGCAGTGGATGTGAAAACAGATGATAATGTATGGTATGGAGCCTCGGAAAATCTTATTAACATAAACAGTAATACCTTCGGCTGGAATCAAGCTTTTCCTTTGTCTTTAGAACTTTGATGTTATTAGTTGCCTTTGATTAATCAGAAGCATGATATGGAAGTCATCAGCCCTTAATTTCAAATGGTATTTTTCAGCAGTAGTAATCTAGATCATACTTCTTAATAGAAAATAGAACCACATTACAGGTCATATTTCAATAAGTTATGGAATAGAGAATGATTAATATTCAAATAATACTGTGTAATATGCAAGTATATTGGAATGACTTGGATATGAAAAAGCACTGGCTGATCCCAAGTTTCATCATTGTAAAAACAACTGAGAAACTTGTGAGGTACCAAAGGGCCCAGGTACTGTATGCTTGTTAATGCTCAGTAGCTCTTTACTATGTATTATTTGTATTTCTCCCATTATTTGTATTTATCCCCCAGGAAGACCTCAAACCACTTTCTGAAACAACTCTCTTGTCTCCTGCTGTGCAGCTGCCTTTCCCAGCCAGCAGCCCTGTTTGTGGAGGTCACATCAGTTCACCAAAGCATGGGAGAAGGCTGTACTGCAGATAAAACATGCCAGGGGAAAGCTAAAAGATGTTGAGACTTAAAATGCATATTTCTATTGAGTAGTAATGTACTGGAAACAGGTAGTAAAAAGCAATGAAATTCCTTTGATGCATAAAAATCCATGAAACCCAGATGTGGAATTTTTCTTCTCAGTTCCAGTAATCCCACTTTTCAGGGTACATGGATATGTTGTCTAATTATAGCTGTCTTTGTGGGAGATAGCATACCAAAATAGTTTTTTCTAAAAGAATGTTTAAATATTTAAAAGTGGTTTAATCTCCCTATGGCAGGAAACATTTAAATTTTGAAATTCTAAATTTTCAGAATTTCTTAGGAGTTAATCTTCAGTCACACAAATATACAATGTGACATAATGTGTGCCAATAAGTTCTCTTTTGCTATCTGTCACAAAGCCAAGGTAAGTGAAGCACGGTGGCAAGTATAAGCTCCTGGATAGCTACAGATGTATTGGGGTATTTATTTATGATGCTGTAAAAAATACTGTGCTCATCACAATTGTTCAGGCAGAGCTTTTTGCTCATAGTAGTTAATTGCTTCCTTAAAAATTACGGTCTAGATATCTAAGACCTAATGACTTTTGACATATAAAAATTAAAATCAGATTGGAATTTATTATGGTGATCACTCTGAGCAGATGCTGCAGTCAGTGTCAATTGTTTTGTTCTAGTGTGTCCTTGAGAAGCTATTCTGTCTTGGTGCGACTGTTTCAGTGTAAGGATGGAGTTGTCATTAGTGTTGCTGGTGAGCTCTGGGAAGCTGGTGCTTCTCTATGGCCACTAGGACATAGGGTAGCTCTTGGGAGGCAGCACCCTTCCTTCAAAGAACATGAAACTATCCTGTAAAAATTCAGAGGACTTCTGGCTCTGCAACTGTTGCTCCCTAATATTATTGCAGCATGAAGCATGCTGGGAGAAGCGCTGGAAGATCTTTTTAGGCTTGCTTTTTTGCAACAAAGACATGTTGTATGAAGGTATTCTGTGCAGCTCTTCCCCTGAAGCCATGGATATTGTTTCTTTGATTTCCATTAGAATACTGCAAAATTTGCATTTGGCACTGGGTACCCACTGCTCACACTAGTTTGAGCCAACATGAGGCTTCTTGGGAATTCATAATCTCTGCTTGCTGCAGTACTGTGCCCAAAACCATCAGTTCTCACTTTGAGGCTGATCCTGCATGCGGAAAACTTCCCCCTGAATCAAAAAAGAGAGACTGAAATGGGATTACACATCATTCCTTTGTAGGTGAGGTACCATTGGGCATGTCCATAGATGCAGAGGCAATCAGAATGTAGACTAATGTTGCAATCAAAAAGTATTATGTCATCAGAGAAAAGAACATGCTGTGCATGCTGCCTCTGTTTCTCCTGGTCCCAGGAGAAATCCTGTTCTCCTTGTACTACTGCATTACTATTGCCTGTAATCCAGAGTGATGTATAAATACAATAACTTGGAAGAGGAAAGCCATTTTTCCATTGGTTGGATGTCAGGGTTTCAGACCAATAAAAATTTTATTGTTTTAATAAAAATACTTTTATGCGTTGTTAATTAAAATTTTATGACAATAACTATGGGCAATACTTCTGGGCAATTTAAAGTTTTAATGTATATTATCTATTTTGATCAACTACCTTTTTATAATCTGTTGTATTTGACTTCAATCTTCTTGCAATCCAGAACTTCTTTTCTGTGAGAACCCGGATTGTGAATGAAGAACTAAAATTAGTAGTTTTAAATTGGACAGAACAGAATATTGTTTGGCACTCACTGAGAGTATGGTCTGTTCCTTCTTGGGAGCTGATGTTCATTTGCCTGTTAGATATTGGGGTTGCTTTCTGACTGCTGGATCATAACACACTGGGGGGGAAAAATGAATTAATCAGCTGAAAGATGGTCTTAACTCATTATGCTGTTCAGTTTTTTTTCACCCACGATCTTCTGATTATAGTACTTTCAAGATTTAAATGGTGTGGCAGTGACCCGTACTTGATAATAGCAAATGTGGGTTATGGATAACCTTACATTCACATTCAAGAAGGAAAGTACTTAAGTTAAATGAGAAAATTTTTTAAATAAAGCAAGTTGTAAGTATCTTCATAACTGTACTCAGTAAAATTCACTGAAGATTCACTGAACTGTTTGCTGAAAAAAAATGTGTCAATGACTGGTTATTTGGTAGGAGGTTTTTGTTTTATTTTGTTTTTTTTACCGTCTTCAAGGACTTGTTTTATTTCAGTAAGTGGTGTTGTTTCCCCTTGTTTACTTTTCAGTAGCAGATAAAACAGGAGGGGAAAAAGCAAGCATCAAGTCAGAAAAATATTTGAATTAGTATCTCCAAGATCAGAGAAAGATCTGTGTAAAGACCTGTATATTTGAGTATTGAATTGGGAGAGGTGCTAAAGAAAAGACAAAATAAGGTGTGTGTGTGTCATAATTTTTTTGAGAGTGTCGCTGAAGTTGATTTTGTGTCTTCTCTGGGGTAGGATGGGCAGAAAACAAACTGGTTCTAGACTTTATGGAGGCTTCTTTTTTGACTGAATTATCTATAGGCTGAGAGCAATTTCCTTGTACTGAATGTCTGACTCAGTCTTACAAATAGCACATTAAAACACTTCAGCTTAGTCAGCTATTTGTAACCACAGTGGCCAGAATCCCAATGGGAATAATTGTTAATGGGATGCAGGTTTTGGGTTGGCTTTGTTATGGTATAAATTGGCATACTAAGTTATATTGTCTAAGAATCTGGCCTTTCAGCTTGACATGTGGTTTCAGACTAGGTAATGGTTGAAAGCAGTCTGCTAATGACATCAAAGTATTTGAGTACAGCATATGCAAACCAGTGTTCTTTGTCATTTGTTATTTGGCTAAAGTGCTAAAAATATGAAGTAATTATTGAAATTATTTTTATGAAACAACTTGATAGTGGTTTAGAGAAAGATGTGTGTGCTTTGAGTTGCATTCAAAGGTCTTTGTACAAGGCCAAGCAAATTGAGTAACTCTGCATTTGCATGCGGGGAAATAAGATATACATTTGATGGCTTAGAATGATATATACAATACCTTTTGGAATAGTATGCAGCACTTCCTTAGAAACACTGAGGATAAACTCAATATCTTTAATCAGCATCACTTAATGATGAGCAGCTTTAAGGTTTGTGTTCTGCAAGACCTTATCCGTGTATATAGTTTTTCTTTAATGTTATCACTTTTATGGAGACAGGGTAAAACTTGTCCTGAAACTAAGGACTACTGCTCTGCTGTTGCTGTAGCTGTGCTAGAAAGGGGTTTAGCATGAGGTGGGTGGGTGAGTGTGTGAGGTTATAGATGTGCATGTTTCTCACATTGTAGCAGCTTTCTGCATACCAACCTCTTTGCCCTTTTGACTACATGGAAAACTATAAATGTGTCATGTAGGAAGATTTAAATGAGTGCTGTTAAGGTCCTGGGCACTGATTCCAGAGCTGCAACTTCTTAAGACCTGTCTGAGCTTTACCTTATGTGTAGTCATCACAGTCATGCCAACTGAAATCCTGCTAATTATTTTGGAGACATTTTTGTATGATGTGTCTTCAGAAAAGAATCTGAGCATCTGTGAAACAAATGAAGTGAGAATTCCGCTGGCGTCAATCAGCAAACACAAGCAGGTGGAGCACATCCAAGTTTCTGTAGCAGAGGGAGGGGCTCCAGAAGACACTGTCCTTTGCAGCACAGAGGCAAAATCAGAAGCAAGTTAATTACTTCTATATCTTAATTTGATGGTGGCATGTTATATAAGGCCAGTCTGGGGAACAGCAGCTTTCTGCTTTATTTCAAGGACTACTGTAACTTGTCAGGTTTGTATAGGAAATGAGCTGCAGACTCTCTGAGATGCAAACCGCTAATTCTGAAGCTGTGCGCTGCAAACAGGGCTCATTACTCAGCTTGGAGGGTGTTTTAATATTTGCACTTCTTGCCTGTGCAGGGTTAATCAAGCTAGTTGCTGAAATACATCAGAATTCTAATGGTAATAGTCCTGAAAATCAAATGGTTTGTATGTTTTAAGGCAAACGCCAGGAATCTGGAAATAAAAAACTCACTAAAGGAAATGTATGTGGTTAGAAGCTTTTTTGCTGTCCAGGATGAAAAGCCAGCTGGCATCTATTAGCATTTTATGTATATGCAATTTAATAGAAGTTTTTACTGAGCAGGTCTTGGAGCACTTTAGTGCTCCTGTGCAGAGATGCACTATTATACGTGTGGGCAGACTGGAAATTGGGGTGGTGTAAAAGACTAATTAGTAGCTGCACGATGAATCAATTCCATCCCATCCTGTCTGTCTTTGCGAGGCAGCACTACCTTCACTCAGAGAGGAAACCAAAACAAGCATAAATGTTACGGTAATGGTTATGTGGTATGCTTTAGAACACCCTTTAGGAAGCAATGCCTTTAAACAGTGGATGGGGTAGAAATAAGATTTGTATATGACATGAAGGACAGCTATAAAGGATTAAGTAATTTGTACATTAGTTAACTTCTCTACTTCAAGTTCATTGTTGATGTGCTTGGATAATTGCATAGACAGAGAATGACATTTCCCAATACTTGAAAAGAAGCCTTGCCGCCTCCTCAAGAAAAAAAAAAAAAGAGACTGGAATTTTTTTTTTAATAAACCCTTTCTTCTTCTAAGAGCATGACTACACAAAAACACAGGCACACTAAATTCGACCCTGTGTATGAAATGAACAATTGTCCTTCGCTATTTTATCTGAAGTTGGCATTCACTCAAAATGATTCTGCAGTGTATTGTCCATAGCAGTCTTTGAAGGCAGAGAAAGTGCAGTTAGTATACACAACTGTATGGTTAACTTAGTATTTCACAAGTGACGTGATCTGACCCTTGGATAAGAGCTCAGTTTCTTGCTTTACAGCTCCATGGTCTGTCCCTGCCATACATAGGGTGGGGAGGAAATGTGGGAGACTGCAGACTGTAATTATGAGGAAGGTGTCAGAAATGTCATCCCTAAAGTATGAGGCCTTTCTCTGTAAGATTCTAGATTGAAAGGGAGGAGTTAATTTATTATTTCTTTTTTTCCCTGGAAGTTAGTTGTAAAGGGAGCAGGAAATTAATAGAAAAAAGCTGCCCAGTTCCCTAGCATTTCTTGCTCCTGTCCTACAGACAAATTATCCTCTAGTCATGACCGACTGTAGCCTCAAGATATGAGCAGCATTTCCTCATTTCCAGCTGACAGGAGATTTGACTGATGGTGTAAATGAGGATCATCATTGTGAATGAGCTGGAGGTGTCCCATGGCTTAACTCTCTGGTTTGGTTAAGCTAGTGTGTTCGTTCATGTCTCAGAGCTATCTTTCCAATTAATTCTCCTGAAGCTGATGAACCAAATTACATGAAATGTAATAGGGTGCATGTGTCAGATGACGGTGAAAGTTCTGTCTGATTATATGGGTATGAAATTATGTTTTAATAGTGTTGTATGTTCATAAGCAAATACCTTTTCCTTTTAATAGCAGTGTAACTCCACAGCAACTGTACTAAACTGTGCAATTGCTCTGCTACCCCATCACTGCAATCTAAAGCAGTGTTTTAAATTCCTCCAAAATGGGGAGTGTTGAATATAAAACCCTCTACTTATTGTACAATATAGGAGACACATTGTTCATATTCTATCAAGAGAAATCTGTTTCATATTTCTTTTGCAATGTCCAGATCATATGAATTATTGTGGCCATTGCTGTAAAGTATAAGCCATAGTCTTTTCATGTCTGGAACAGTTTGACATAACGAACATGTATCTAAGACATTTAAGATGCTTATTCAGCATCTGAAAAGCCACGGCTCAGGCTGCTATGCCTAAATGTAAAGTTCTGTGATATTTATTTGAAAATTAAACCCCCCCAAAGCCATGCATTCCTCACAGATAGTATATATTAATCTAATGCTTCATTCTCCCTCTTCTAAACATAGAAGGGTAAGACAGTACTGGCTACTGTTTTCCTGATCCCCTTATAAAGTGTGAGTGATGCCCAGATCTCTGAGTTGTCCTTGTGTCCAATTGCTTTGCCCACCCAATGAATAGATTTGGGCAGGAGATGTGTATTATGGTGGTTTCAGGTTTTGCATCATTGAAAGCATGTCCCTGTAAGTCTTCTGTTCTGACCACTTCTTGGTTAGGCCAGGCAGCTTCAGTTGAGATTTCAGAGTTTGCACTGGGGATACAAACCCTGGCCATACAGCACTGTCCATCTCTGAATTATGGTGGTATTTTTTTTTTTTCTTTTGAAGTCCACAGAAATAATACTGTCTTGGGGTACTTTTGTTCCTCTTTGCAGAGTGCTGTGAAGAAAATCAGTTATTGCCTCTTTTCTCTGTCATTTTCTTTAGATTGGATAGAGATTGATTGCTCTTCTGAGATGGGGAAAAAACAAGCTGTGTTCTGTGATATTCTGCACTTGCAGCAGTGGAGAGAATGAAGCAAGCATTTAGTGGCGAGCTTGATTATCAATGAATATAGATTCAATGAAGTCAATTTACTTACATTGTTTCCTGTTCATACAGTCAGTTCTCCCGCTCTCTTGTTGTCTGGAATCTGCTTTTTCAATTATATTTTTAGTCCTGTTTGCAGTTCATGATGAATCTTCCCTTGGTATTGGTAGTAATACGATTTGGCTGAAGGGTACTCTTCCATTTTATGACTCTTGATTGTTCTTTTTCTTTTCTATCTATTAAATTGTATACCTTTGACAAGCAGATACTGACCTTAGGTTTTTGTAGATACACAGATAATTGATGAAGCAAAGGTAATTTGCTCATTAAAGCTATTAACTGAAAAAGTTGCAAAGCAGGGAAAAGTGATTTGAAAATTTGCAGTGATCAGATACTTCTTGTGGTTCTCATTTGTTTTTTGCTATATGCAAGTACAAAGAGGCCCAGCAGGCACCACAGTGTTTGTTTACTGGCTGAAATACTCCCTTGCTACCACAGATGTGTATGCGGGTAGAGCCCATTGATGCTGTGTGTGTTGTGTGTCCTGAGTAGTCTGTAGAAAAGAAGTTATAAAATGAATTCTTAGGAGTTTATTTCTAGCAGTTTTTCTTACTATAATGAAGTGCTTTTGTTCTTTAGCTATGTATTTTTATACTTATTTGCTTACTGTCATTCAGATCCCCATAAAATCAACATCTATGTTTAAAAAATACTTGTAAAGACAGGCCATCATAAAATGCATATGGATGTCATGGTATTAATTTATATGCTCAAAAAAAAAACCCCACTGAGGTGAACTCATTTAAGAAACAGTATATCTTCCTACAGTGCAACATGTGTGCACCTAAAGAATGTTTCTAATTATCTCTAGGGATTTTAACAATGAGAGAAGCAACCAATTCACGTTTGGAGGAATGGCTTTAATTTCATGCAATCCTGTGGTATGTGTTTGAGATACATGGAGAAGTGTAACTAGTTTTGGCTTGTCTCAGCTTTCCTCTCCGCTATCTGTATGTGCCAACATATTTGTCTCATCTTCACCTTGCTTACAGGGTTAAACAAAGGGACCTGGATCATTGTCTTGTTCTGTGTTTGACCTCCAGCAGTAAGATGGAGAAGAAGGTACCTGCATCTGGGTGATTGTTCAGGTCCTAAGAGGATGTGGGATGGAGTAACTTGTGTCTGATCTCAGCTTGTGATCATCTTACTGATCCTCTTATCCTTCAAGCATGAGATTTGATTACCTCTGTTATGCTCATGTAGCTGTAAATATAACACCTGCTGTGTTACGTAACTTTGTAAAATTACCCAATTTTGTAACCCTTTAACCCAGGAACTGCACTTGGTTAAAAGAGGAAGCCTCTTTGTCTCAGCCGGTAACATGGGTCCGGCAAAGTAAAAGGGGTTTATTCCAGCTGTGACCTCTGTGAAAGCTCATAGGCTACATCTGTTACACACCACTGCTCAGGTGGAGGTGTCTTGTGCTGCCCATGCTGTTCAGTATAACATATGATGCATAAATAGCTATAGAAATATATATTCATAGATAAACAGAGCAAAATGTCTGCACCTGGTGGTGGTCTAATAAAGAGTTCAGTCATGCAATCTAGAGGATGAGCCTGAATGAGCTCTGCATTTAGATCAGGGCTAAGATACTTGAAATACTTGAGCTCTCTGTGTTAAGCAGAACATTTGAAGGATGCTGTAAACCATAGGAAATACCTAATTCTCTCTATTTCTTATTGGATGTAGTATCTACAGAAAAATGCCATTTGAAGTGCAAGGGCAATTAAGCAGTTCTGCACACAGAAAGGAATATTGTAATTTACCGATAAATGACTAGGCCATAGGCATGGTATTCCTTGTTTCCAGTGTCAGTCCTGAAATGCAACAGCACAGTTCAGTTGTTTTGCTGTCAATGAATGCAAATTAATTGTTGTTCATATTGATGAAAGCTTTTTTCACTCTGGGCAGAATGAAATGACTCTAAGGTTTCATCCTGGTTTTTTCTCCCCTTTTTCCTCCACCCTGATCTCTGGGCACACGTTCTTATTATTTTTTCTTTTTTCCCCTGTAGTTCCTGTCTGTATTCCAGACAAGGAACCTGTTTTTAATTTTCATGTGTCATGTCTCATAAAACACACGCACTGGATCATATGACTGTTGTGCAATAGTAGAGCATTGTTGAAGTGAATATCACATAGAAGGACTTGTAAAGTCATCTTTAAATAAAATGTACTGGGTTTCAAATTTGAAAGGCTCAATAATTCCATACAGATGACAGAAGTAAAGATACACTGACCATGAATAACAAGTGTTTTTAAAACACTCCTTGTGGTTCTGTCCCCAGCCACTGACTGTCACAGCAACCACCTACAGTGGTCCTGCAGAGCACAGGCAGGTTGGAGGAGATGTCTCCCTCGAGTGGGGGGAATGTGGTGGGACTGTTCTCATGTGCTGTTGTGGAGATGTGTTCAGTATTGCAGAGGCCCTTGTGTATGGAAGAAATCTGCCATCCATTGCTGATCCAAAGTATTGTCTTTGGATCACAATCAGTGTCCAGTTATGAAACAGCTACAATTAATTTAGTTATGTTGTTCTGCACTGTCCTAAGTCTCTGTGTGATTGATGATTCAATAAGGTTTTACTCTGCACATGCAGGTGCAGCTCCTTGTCCTGGATGAGAGCTCACTAATGCAGTTTAAGGAAGTCTGTGGGAATTAGACTTGAGTGACTGGCCTCTTTGTAATGCTTGTGAACGAAGGGAATCACAGTATTATTCATTCTCTTTTACAGTCGGTGCTGCATGTTTCTCATGTATGTTGCAACAGAAATAATTATAAGGGTTTTAAAGTAAGTAATCCAGAGGAAAATAACTTTTTGGTCTCAGTCATTCAAACAATGACTAGCATGAGGCCCTAGAGAGGAATTTTATGGCTATGTGTCTCTACTGATTAACTGGAAAGGTGCATGTTGCTGCTGAATTGCCAAGCTGATATGGGAAGAGCTTGTTTTCCTAGAACTCTTGTGGTATCAACTCTGCAGCAGGACCCAAATTCTTTTCAGTCTGGTTCTTGGAAGGTAGAACTGGAGCCAAAATCAGACCCCCTTCCTCCACTTTCTTCCCTTCTTCTAGCTTAAGGTGCATACTAAAGAGCCAACCTGATGATGATCCAAAGGGTGAAGTAACAAGGGAAAATGTAAAGCATGCAGGTTGTTATAGGAGTGTTAATAGACCTTGCCAAAAAAAGCAGTTTCTTCCACAGAAGTATGAACCCCTTGAGCATGTGCTTCAGCTATGATGCAAAACAGGAGAGAAGCTTTTGAGTGCCCACATGGAAGGAAAGGGCTGTGCAGCCATGTGAAGACTGCCAGGTCATCATTTTTGGAAGGCTGTTTCCTTCGGGATAGTTTCATATTCCTGTGTTACAAAAGTCAGAACAGGGGCAGAAAGGAGTCTGTTAACCTGGGATACTTATACACTCATCCTCTTCTTTTTGCTGTTGCACACATCTGTCTTATCTGAGAAAATGTCCTTTGCTTTTCTCTTGTGCCATGTTTCCTCATTTGCTGCTGTCAGGGTGTGCTGAATTGTAAATAGCTTTCATGAACAGAATAATAAGGGATGCTCAGCAAGGGCATCCACACTGTCATGTTGCTTCATTCTTTCCTGGGTCAGTTTTCATTGGTTGGGTTGGGCTAAGACATGAAGATGCTTAGAAGAATATGTCCTTTACATTCAGCTCGTGTGCTGAGCTTTGGTCTTGCACACTGCTTATTTGGTTAAAATGACTGCAGGCCACCCAAGGTTTTGCTTGCTCCTCATCATGTTGATTCCAGGTTCAGAAATCCCTGGAAGCAGAGGTGTAAAAGTGCCCTGGGAAGGACATTGCTGTTTCTGGACATGCAAAACAGCAAGCAAAAGCATGCTTATATCCTTCTGTGTTTATACAAGGGATCACTGATTTCTTGCAGAAATGCAGCCCTGTGATAGCACGAGGTGAGACACAACTCAGAGGCTGAGGCTGCCTGTCATAAGGCTGCAGCCAAGGACTGTTGCTGCCTTGGGCTTTACTGAGAACTTTGAGGTATTTCTTTCTGACGTGTGCCAGCTAGGAGGCCTGAGTTGTTTGTCTGCATGTCTGTCCCTGCCCTCTGCTGAACCCTGTTGTTGCTAAGGCTGGCACAAAAACAGATGCTAGAGCCAAAAGCAGGAGGCTTTTAAGATGCTGTCTCATGGTCCTGAAAACCTCTAGTTTTAAACCAATTAAACTTTGGTATCTTTTGCATGACAGTCTCCTAGAAGAGAATGGGGCTCGATGAAAACTTTTCTAGGCAGAAATACTCACTAAAATAAACCTTGCTGTATGCATGTGCTTTATTTAATAACTAGGAGGCAATTTGCTGTGCTGTGGACTGGAAGCAATCAGTTGTTAAGATCAGGAGTTTTTGGTTCTTGACATGCTGCTTTTACTTTTTAGGAAGACTAGGAAGCACAGGAGTTGGTGTACTGTGCTCGGAAGAGCCAAAAGCAAACAAGGAGGTCACGGCTCTGTCTTCTCCATCTCCTCCAGGTTTAGGAGAGGAGAAGGCAGTGCAGCACAGAGTTTTCCAACGCACCAGAACAGGCTACAGCAGCAGCTGCAAACACTTCTCTTTCAGCACTTCTGTGTGCTGATGTTTTGCAAACCCCAGTTGTTTCAAAGGCACTTTTTCCACATGCGCATACTTGGATGAAGCAAAATACTTTTTATTACGATTCTTGGACTCACATTTGCACCTCTCTTGATATACAGAGATTCTTGGAGTTCTTTAGGGTTTCTGTATTCGCTAACTCAGATGTATTTTACATACAGTGTGGCAAATTGTAGTCTGACAGGCTGGTGTAAACCTAGAGTCATTCCAGGGCAGTAACAGAATTGAAATCTGGCACCGAATTAAACTACTATTTCTAGATCCTGAACTTTCCATGATTTTGTTCTAACTTACTTTATTTTGCTCTGCATTATGTTTTACCAAAGCTGAGAATAAGATGGATTTGTTTCTGTAGTGAGTATGTTTTAGAAAAATTATTACTTTGACCAACAATATTTACATAGAATCATAGAATAGTTTGGGTTGGAAGGGACCTTAACTATAATTGTGCCCTCTTTAAGGAGCAGTTCCTAAACAAAGTACTGAGAGTTATTTATGCTTATTTTTAATATTCTTTTAGTTTCAGAAATTATCAAAGAACATATTTGGGTTCAAAACTTCTGTAATTAGATTGATACAAATCTCTTCATTCTCAGGATGAGATCAATAGTGCTTCTGGGGAACCTTGCAGTAGTTGTTTAGTCATTTTCTGAGGTGACAAGTAGAGATAACTGCACATAGCCCCATGGCTGCTGCTGTTGGTCTGAGGAGGTGTCCTGCAGGGCACTGTGTAGACATGGTCACTTTCAGTATTACATTTCTAAATGAAGAGGAAAACGGTTTGTGATATCAGTATAGGTGTTACCACATGTGGCCATATGGCTTTCTTGCTCTCTGGGCTAGCCTATCTTTCTTTCTAACAAATTCGGCGTTAGAAAAGTAATAAAAAAATATTTAGTAGATTATCTGAATTCCGAAAGTAGTTATGAAGTAATTTTTTTTAAAAAATGGTACATTTACATGTAATTTGTATTTCTAAAAAATTAATTTCTCTTTTGATAACAATTTTGGATAGCCTTTTCAGTTCTCATGGTTGAGAAAATTTGTTGTAATGCTTGCATCTGAAGACTTTTTTGAAAATACATGTGCTCATTTGTGGATATGTCAGCACTAATATGTAAGCATTTCAATGGCATGAGAACACTTTTACAGAACCCTTTTAATTTTCTATTATTGAATTAACTCTGACTTTGTTTAGTTTCCCTCCTTTCTCCTCCAAATTAATTTGGTGTAAAATTTGTTATGAAGATGACCTCGCACTGTATATCCAGTGCATAACATAATGAATTGGTTTTGATCAAAGGACTGCCATCATTAGAGTCATCCTTTAGTTATTGAATCTTCCATACAAAATTCTCCTACTGAAGACAATAGAAATTCTGTGTATAGACCCACTCAGGGCCTGGGCTGCAGCAGCCTCAAGGAAAAATCCCAAATTCTTTCATGGTTACGTGTGTTGATTATAATGTTTCACTGTTGTCTTTGTAATTTAGCCATTCTTACAGCAAGTTAAGAATGTTCGATTTTTTTTTTTTTGCTTGGATTGCTTAATGATTTCTGCAAAGCTCATTTAATTTGCTTTCCTATGTTGTTGTGTCCCATGTGGGGTTTTTAATTTTGTGCCAAGCTCAGACTAAACTTTTTGATTTAAATGCATTTCACATCAAAGTCATGGCAAACACAAATGTTTTCCTTGGTTTTTAATGACATTATAAAATTGGCAACACATTATTTAACCCTGGGCCTGGATTCACTGCTTAGCCAGAATTGTTACCAAAGTTACCTGTCTTTGCAGAACTTGGTGGATAAAATGATATTGCTTACAGAGATGGAAAGAAACAAATGATGGAGACTTGGGAGAAAAAAATCATGAGGGAAAAACTTCAAAGCATTCTTGAGTCAGCTCCTGGTTTTCTCTAAACCTCTGTAGCAACAGAGGTCCTTTTGATGCACACTAAGTGATGCTTATCAGTTGAAATGGGAATCTGTTATTTAGGTTAGAGACTGTTGCTTATTAAATAGGCATCCTTGTTGAAAGACCTAGACTTCAGGGAGTTCATCCTGAGCAGTATATCAGTGCAGCACTGATATTTTTGTCTCTGTAGCTAGAGAAGACCAGGGTTTGATTGAGAGCACCCCACCCCTGTTAACCATAGTGTTAAAAGCTGCACATAGCTAACCATAGTCTAACAAGTCCCTGAATTTTCCATCTTTGTGAGAATGGAATCAATTACTACTTTTGTTAGTATAAGTCCAAAGCTGCTTGTAGAGTGCCTGGAAGATTTGTGAGGCATTCTGATAACTGCATGGAAAAATTGCTTTCCTGCTTCTCTGGGAGTCTTTTAATTATGCTGTTTGCATGGTGAGAGCTGAGCATCAAAGGTGTCAACTGGCTGGTTGGGATGGGGAGCATCAGCTGGTGCTTGACAGAGAAATGGATACACTTTCTTTTCTGTCTATATACCTCTGTGCAGTCAGTGCTCTGTTCAGGCAGTCATAGTAGGTGTTGGTGGCAGTAGGTAACTACCATCAAGCCAAGCCAGGTTTCGATTGGCAGGTAGTAGAGTGTAGGAAAAAAAAATCTCAATTTCAGCATATTTTTATGTCAGACTCTCCTTCAATATTGCATGGGGAGTAGGTGTGAACAGAGCATCAGGAATGCAGAGCACAAGGTCTGGCTGTGGTCTGTGCATGCCAACTCATCCCAGCACCTCTCTCTGGAGCAAGGGGGAAGCCTGGGACTCACCTCAGTGCATTCCCAATAGCAGTTCATAAAGGTTGAACAAGCTGCTGGTTCAGTCACAGCCCATGGCAAAATATATGCCTATTTCTCTGCAATTCTTTCTAAAAGCACAGTTAATTTCTGTCAGTAGGAGCCAGAGATTTTTTTTGGTCCAGCTTCTGCAGTCTCATAAGGAAGACAGCAAACAAGAAAAGTATTTTCCACCACTTTCTGCAGAGTTTCTGTCATTGTGCAGTTGCTGATATGCAGCTCCCCTTCCAGTTTTTCTGCAGTTTGCCACCTCGGTAATTCCTCTCTGCCCTGTTTCATGTGGTAGAGGGAACATAGAGAGGGTATGATCATACTGTGACCCACCATTCTGCAGCCAGTGTTATGGATATCCAACTGACACAGGTGGAAGGCCAGGTCTCAGAGTGCAAATTGAAGGGCAGTGCTGTGAGTTACCCAGGTACAGGGCTGCAAGGTGGGTGTTGGTGGGCTGGAGGGGAGGATGTGACTGGCTCTTAGCAGTTTTCTTGGCTGGGTGTTAAAAGCTGAGCAGAGCTGGTCAGGCTTACTTTTAAATGAGTTTCTATTGTTCTTTAAATGTAATGTATGCTTTACTGAGTAATAACAACATTGTGATCTAAATTAAGTCATCTACCCACTTGGAAAGTGCCCCAGTATTGGTTTTACAAAATACTCAGTTTTTCAATTCCTAGCCATAACTCTCCAGGGAAATCCCTGAGGAATCTTTGCAACCCCAGTTGTGAAATCATGTGAGTTTTACTGATTTCCACAGGATGGATCTCTGATTTCCCATTTTGTGTGCTGTATAAAACATATTTACTTGTCTGTGCTGTCAGGGATGTCAGCCAGCAGTGAGATAATATACATTTGTGGAAATAAGGATCTATATCTTAGAATTTTGCAAGCAGAAGGCAACTGTATTAGTTGCTGTGATATAAACCAGCCTGTACCAAAATGTTTAGGATTGCTTTGTGTTCTTTATAGAATCTATGGAAGTGAAGAGTGGGCTTAATGGCAGCTTTGTTCAATAATTGCACGATGGTTCATGTTTAGCCAAGGTGAATCAAATGACTTGCGATGCTGAAAAGGGAATAGGAGCAATTTGTGCCAGTTACAGCTTTATTTTAACAGGTTATCATGCATGAAATCAGTTCATAACTAATGGCTCTTTATGCTACAATAACATCTGGTTTTGTTCTCTCTGCCTGCACTTCTTGGCTTTATCCCAAAAGAAGATGCACCTTCTCTCTGACAATCAGTTGGGTTTTCCAGCTGCCCTGTCATAGAGCAAGCTCATTTCAGGCCTTATATTTCTGGCTGTGAATTGTAAGTAATTCAGCTGATCTCAAAGAAGTTATTTTACATATGTCTGCATATATATCTGATGGAAAAGTTCATCCTATCATCCCATGTAAAGAGATCTGTCCATCTCCTTGTTTATTTTACTGTATGAGCTAATCTTGGCAATGAGAGTTTTATCTGTTTGAATGCAGCCTTAGAAAGTGATGACTCCTGTGGGGTTTTTTTGATTTTTTGTTTTGCAGTTATTCGCTCTGACTTTCCCTCAGGGATTCAAGCACTACATCTCTAGAGGTAGAGGAGTTTTCAGCAGCAGACATTAGGAACAGGGAAAGAGTTGCAAGATGTAAGCCATTAAATAGAAATAAAGGAAAAGGATTATAAACTAGAGGATTTTTCTTTGCTTTTGGTAGATGTCTGCTTCTGTCTCTAAATGGAAAGCTACAAAATCGACTAGTGAATGGGTACTGGGCAATTCCACAATTAGTAAAAGCTTCAGTTGTGCAATGGAAGTGACTCAAATGTTCCTTATTTCTTTCCTTCCCTGTTTTCACTTGTCTTGATTTTCTCTCCTAGCAAGATAGAAACTGCATTTTGGAGGTAAGAAAGGGCTGATAGACACTTTCAGTTCCTAGAGGGGGAAAAAAAATCTACCAAAAAACAACCAACAAAAATCCCCTTAAGATCTATTTGTTGCAATGAATCATTTCTGCTGGTTTGGGAAGGACTGAGTAGCATCCTGTCCCTCATCAGGGCTTCAGAGGGGCACTTGACATGCTGGCTGAGCAGTATCCTGGGAGGACATAATACAGGTGGTTTATTTGCAAATTAAGTTGGGTGGCAATTTAGGCAGAAGCTGGAGCAGGACAGCCTGTTTCCCAAAGCTGAGCCCCTGCTGTGAAAGCTACAGCTCAGCCCGCTGCTGACTGCAAGCTCTGCAAACCACATGGTCCCAGCAACCTTGGCTGTAAGCACTCCTTGCTGCAGGTCAGCAGGCAGAATGTAAGTATTTAAGGGGTCCTGTTGGAGAGTAAGTTCTTTCAAGAGCCTTCCATTTATAACAATTCAGAAAAGGAGATGTTCCCTATTATATAAAAGCATGTGGTAGGTTCCTGTGCTTAACCATGTCGATATAGTTGTGTGGGAAGCATAAGGAGCTGGTGAGCTCACCTGGTTGCTCTTCCTCAGGCACTCAACCAGTTCAACACAGTGTTCTGTTCCCATGGCAGTGGGCCCTGTGGACTTGTCCCAGAACACCACGGCCCTCCTCAAGTATGAAACATTGAACTTCAGTCTGCCAGAATCATGTTTGTAGCACATCATATCTCACATGTGTAGCTCAGTTGCTCTCAGCAAATCCTGTCCCTTTTGAATTTTTAAAAATATTTTTCAAGTCCCAAGTATCACAGGATGCAGCTCCCTGTGGAAATTCACTGGTTGTATTTCATGTTTTACTAGGGTCCTAGGATTTAAAGGTATTTGATAGAGACTGCTTTTAATATCTTTGAGGGCAAAACCTGATGATGGCTTTGTAGCTGATGCAATGGAAATGCTGGCATTTTTCATGGCTGTGCTAGCACTTCCTCTGCAGAAGGTTCAACATGCTGTCACTGTTTGTTTCTAACTTTCTGGTTTAAGAAAACTGTATTACAAAGAGCCTTCTGCATTCCAGAATTGCATCTTGTGTTCCCTGGATCAGTGAAATCCTAGGGAACGGTGAGCTTCCAGATTTCTTACAAGTCTCTTGACTTTTCCTTGTTTCTTTTCTTCCCTTCCCATTTTTTTTTTAATTTTATTAAAGAAATTTTTTGTGCTTCCACAGTGCAAGCACAGCTATAGTGACCTTACCTTGTGTTGCTGTAAACATTTGCAGCATCTTCCAGCATCTCCCAGATGTAGTTGAAGTCAGCAGGGTGAACGTGCCTTCCAGCAGGTCACAGGCCTCTGAGGTTTTCCCACATGAGCACGAATCTCCAGGCAGGAAGTTTTGGCTTTACAGGCTGTTTCTTGTTCCTTTAGACCAGTGCCCATGCAAGAGTCATGTCAGGGCAGGAGCCTTGCCCAGTGCCACGGATTGATGCAGGATGAGTTAATGTCTTGTTGAATTAATAGTTCCTTGTCTTTTCCTGCCTTATATGGTATTTGACAAATATTTGTGATCTGACAGTAAGTTATAAGGTGGTGGTTTTTTTGGGGTTTTTTTTTTTTTTTCAGCTTCTTAAACTGATGTGGATGTGTTAGTGAAGAACTAATTTCATCTGATTGAGATTTATTAATATAGTAATATTTATCATAGAAGTGCACTCTGATTAGATTTGCTAACTTGCCATGAGCCATTTATCCTTGAGAGGAAACAAGAGGTAAAAATGTCCTGGGAGGCTAGCCAGCAATTTGGAAAACTCATAGTAAAAATATGAATAGTACTAGATGTTTGATATCGTCTAATATAATAAAAACTCATTTCAAGATTATTCATCCAAGATACTTAACTTCTGCTCTCCATCCTGTTATATTGTACTGTCCAAGAGGAAAAGGAACTGTGCTGCCAATTCAGGCAATTGTAGTGAAGTTACCAATTTTTTGTAGTGTTACTTGAAATTTTTCTTATTCTCTGAAGGATCAAAGATGTGAGTAATGCATAAACTGATTTTCTCATCTTTTCCTTTGCTACCTGCCTGTCGTGTAGTGCCTGTGCTGAACTATAATACTGCTGCTGTTGCTTCTGTAAAGAAGCAAGTAGGAACATAACAATCCCTGTTGTCTCTGAGTGTTTGTGAGGAAACTCAGTGAGAAGAAGCAGAGTTTTTCTGGCGGTATAGGAAATGTTTTGCCCTCGAGACTGGACAGATCAGATGATGCCAGTTCAGCTCTGACTTGAGGTACTGCAAGTAAATAAATAGTAGTTTGTTCTCCTGTGATGGTAGTGCACAGCAAGCTGCTGTTTACAAGCCCTTAGTTTTTGATTCCTTCACAGTTAATGTGAAAAAACTGATTGTTTAGATTAAAATAAATGAATGTGATGCTAAAAGATCCAAATTTACTGACTGTTGAGGGTGAGTTACAGGTCCTTCTCTGTGCTTAATGCAGAGAGGACTTGCTTGTTACAGCATGGCTCTGGAGCTGTTCTATTTTTGGCATTTTCCTTAAACGAAAGGCAAGAGATAAGAGGTAAAATTATGTGGCTGTTAGAATTGAAAGTTCTCCAGTTCACCAAGTCTGTGTTGACTGTCACCAGAGTTCCATAACCTGAGTTCACGGGGAAGAAAAATGTTTCATACAGTGTTATGTTGTTAGATAAGTAACTGTAGAATGATTTTTCCAAATCTGTTATATCCCAAGCTGTAGAATCTATGCAACTATGATGAGTTGAATTTGCACTTGACTGGAGTTGGACAGGTGTCTACAAAAACCACCAAGTGGCACTCCAGACCCAGCAATCTAACAGGAAAAGGGTCTGTTTCTGCCATCAAATTGCAAGTATCAAATCCGCAATTATTTGCCAATACATAGACACCATTCAATAAAATTGAATTGCTGAAAGTTAGCTCGCTATCTTCAGAAAGATTTTTATAATATCCCGCTTGACATTTCATTATCTCAGTGCAATATAAATATCAAATTTGATTAGCTGTTAAGCAGCAACAAAAATAAATCAACAGCTTTCTGTCATGTTTACTCCAGAAAAATAGCAGGAGGAATTGTAAAAAAAAAAAGTTGCTAAAGGTGGATGAAAGTTTAAAATTAGCCATCGAAAAGTGATATTTGTTTGGGTCACTAGAATATTTGTTTCCTGCAAGGTTCTGTTAAGAAGAGCACTAGTGGCAGATATTCAAGCTGTTTCATCCATTGCTGGATATAACCTGTTTCTCTTCAGGTAGTGTTGGTTTTTTTATCCAGCTTTGGTGTTGCTTGCAGGGACAAAACCTTCTAGTAGCTTGCCCACTATTTGTTTTTTAATTAAGCAAAATAAAAATAAAATACCACATTTAATCGACCTTGTTGGTGAAACCACTTGTGGGCAACCAGCTGTATCGATAGTTATAAATTAAGATATTATGGGTTGAGCAAACCACTCACATGAATCAAATTTGAGTTACCCTGAATTTGAATATCATCCTCTGTGCTGGGATTTATGCAGTGCAATATTTAAAACATTATTCAGCATCATAAAAAAAATCATCCATCACTCTCTGTGGCTCTGGAATTATTTGTAACCATTTTGATTACTGTGAACAGTTTCTAGCTCATATTATAACTACTATTCTAACTATGTGACATCAATCTAATTCCCTTTTGTGAGATTAATGGCTAACTCCAACTTACTATTTTACATACGTAACTGTGAAGGCTGCTGTTGGAAGAGGAATTGTAGCAATATTACTGAGTTAATGGACTGGATTGAGCTCCAGTTTCTAATGAAGATGGGGTATCTCAGCAGCTAAGAAGGAATTACAGTTCCATCTGGAGCGTGCATTCTCTTTGTTTTGGTTTTGATGCAACACATCTGTTAGAATGGTGCCTCAGCTATGTTAAGGAAAATCACTGTGTTTACCTTAGCTCCTGGTTCTCATTCACCCTATGGCACCATGGCTTCACTTCCATCTATTATGGGAGAAGCTGTAGTAGTCCCATATTTTCCTATGTGACAATGATGTGCATACACCTCATGTATCAGGCATCTGGTTGTATGTATTAACCACAGATTTTCATACAGACAACAGAGTTTAAGAAGCTTTTTTTAAAATTTTTTTTGTCAGGTCTCAGTGAGTTTTCCAGTGCAGGTCTTTTAATGTGAGTGGTGTGGACCACGCAGCTGAAGAAGGTGATGAAGGAGTAGGCATAGAAAAGGTTTAGCATTAAAAATCAGGGTTTGCTTCAAATGGCAGACATCAGACTGGCTGACATGTTTCTGCTCTCTATGCTCTGAGGTTAAAATTGCTTGTGTTCCTTCCACTTCCCAAATGCTAATGACTGAATGCAGAGCAAGTAAAAGCCCAAACAACCTTTGTCTCATGCAGTGGCTTTGGAGCACTTTGGGACATAAAATGCTTCAGATAAACATCCACGTGGCAATTTGGTATTCAAGCCATGAACCAAAGCCAGGACTTTGCAGTTGCTTCAAGTTGTTTTACTGACTTGCTTATCTTGGTTATAGTAGATCAAATAAGACCATATTGTGGACTCAGTGTTTTTTGGAAAAGTATTATTACTGCTGTTGCTGAGGAAAGGGCTGTTGTTTTTTCTTTCTTCCGTGTTTTTTGCTAGCATGAGTTACCTTGTGTGTGTCTCCAGAGTCCCCAGCTCTGCCCTTGTTTTCTTCTCTTACTTTGGTATCCAGATCAGTTTTTATGCCTTTTCTTGTTCAAGGGTATCCAAATCCCATTTTCCTTTCAGCTGTTGCTTGTTTGCATGAGGGCACTCTGAGGGGAGAGGGAGTTCTGCTGTCAAAGCACACGATATGTTCACTTGAGCTTACATGGAGCAGCTTGGAAAGCCTAAGGGCATGCTTGCTGTATGGCTGTGGTGGGTTTTGTTGTTTGTTGTTTTGCTGTAAGACATGGACAAAGGTCTATATTTTTAATTAAAAAAATAATAAATGCAGTAATTTCTTGGTAACTTAAAGATAATAATCTGCTGGAGAGGGGAACAGTGATAGCTCCTCAATTCAGTAGATCTTCAGAATAGGTGGTGCTTGGTTTTCTAGTACTGCTATGCATGCAGTTGCGTCCTTTGGGTGGAGTTAGGGCTTTATTCATCTGAGAATCATCTGTTGAGAAGTGCATATGCAGTGGAAGAAACTTGATTTACAAGAGTTTGCATTCCCAAACTGGTTATATACTGACCAAGGAGAATAAATATATGTGTAGTTAAGTCCAAGTCTGTTATGAAGTCTGCTGTGTGTGGCTTTATCTATCTACATGCAAGGATTTGTGTTGATTCTTGGAGAATTTGTCTGGGCCTAAGATAATGATTGTGCTGTCTGGCAAAGCCCAGAGCTTTATCTCCTTTTCCACACTTGCATGACACCCTTGGATAGAAATTTCTCTTCTGTTCTTTTGCAGTGTGTTAGTGTGTTTGCTTAATTTTCATTTTAAAAATGAGAAAGTGCCTGAAGGTGGCAGCTGAGTTGCTGGACCTGAAAAATAACATAAGCAAGATGAAACCTGTTCTTGCCATTCCATCCTTGATTTCATTAGTTCAAATGCAAGATTTGGTACCTGATGTTGTGCTGTGTAAGAGTTTTAAGTGTTGAAAAGTGTGAAGGACAGTGTGTATCTTTTTCCTGCAACATAAAAGGAAAAAGCCATTTTCCTTTTATAAACAAACTAAAGAGAAGCTTGTGCTCTACATCAAAGAGAAATATTTGTCTTCCTAATCTCTTCCAGGCAGTTTATAATACAAGTCCAAACTCAATCTGTAAGTAGTAGCTGAAGTGATTTTTGCCTTCTCTCAAGTTTTCACTTGCTAAGCTTAACTGTATCAGTTATGTATTTTTCTGAAGTGCAGCAGCCTTATACAATGGAGAAGAGATTTTGCTTTGGCTTGTGCTACTACCATGCCATCACCCTCATGGACCACCTTCAGAAGAGCATAGGTGACAGTGCAGCTGGGATCTAGCAGTTTCTGTGTTTTTATTACCCTTTCTGGCTGGTATCTTTACCATGTGACTCACTCCTGAGATGCACCTTCTTTGGACCATGCCATGAAATTTCTTCTACTCACCTACTAAACTTTCTTCACAATACTTAAATTAAAAATGTCAAGTAAACTTTTCAGTGCTCATTCTAATAATTGGTTTATTAGCCGATTAGCTCTGTTTGAATGGCTATATGGAGCCCAGGATCCTTATGGATCATCCAGGGACATCAATTCGTTTCTCTGTGGGGAGTGTTCTCTGGTTTGCAAACAACCCTGGAATGAGCTGCATATCCATCCATCCATCCATCCATCCATCCATCCATCCATCCATCCATCCATCCATATCTGTGCATATTCTCATAGTTATGTAATGGCTCCTTTCCTCTTCCATGCATTTCCAGTCTTCCATATATGGGAGTTCCCATATGGGAACTTCCATATAAGTTCCCAGTGGCTGTGACTTTCATAGCTTCCACACTCTGTCTGGGCTCTGTCTGGAGTAGTTGCAGCTCATACCTATTTCCATTGATCTGGTGGTGCTGGTTGGAATGCCTGCATGAATACATGAATACTCTTTGTATTTGGTAATTCTTGGCTGTTTATGTAGCCAGGACCCTCTCTGCAAAGCAAGTGGGAGTGCAGCAGATGTAGTGTAAAGGCAGCACTTCCCTATGCTTTTGGGAGATGCTGCTCTTAATGACACAGTATATGTGCCTCAAACTATAATGTTGGTTGTGGATTTGTACTGTAATTAGACCGTATGCTTAATTTTGGCTCAGCAAGAGATACCAACTTGTTTTGATGAGGAGGCAGCAGAGGAATAGAGTGGAAGACTAGAGAGAGATGATAGGGGACAAACAATACAGTGTGTACTCTTACAGTAAATATCTATGTTTTTTAGCATAGAGTAAATCTATAGTGAATTCTATGTTGCCCAAAAAGCTGCTTTCTTTCTTTTGTGCTGTCATATTTAACTCATGCATAATTAAACCAAAATTGTATGTTATTTTCTGTTTAAATATATTTAACCAAAATAATAACAGCTTTGGTAGGAAACTAGACTTGTTAGGAGAGACTCAGCAAGGGCTCTAATCCTGTGAGTGAGGGTACAGCTTTGGCTCATTCCAGCATTGTATCGGGCTGACTAGGAACAGGAATGCTTTGAAATCTAGGTTGTTTCAGCCTAGATGAGGAAAGCTACAGAATTTTAAAAGACAAAGAATTCCTCATAATGCACACACTGATCTCTCTTGCCAAATTTCTGCCTGTGTCTCTAGATCCTGAAAGAGTGATCAGCCTTTCTCAAAATGTGCAACACATGTTGCTGCCTGTGCTTTTCTGAAAATATCTCTCTTAGTATCTCAAAGCAAAGGAAGAGAGCACTCTAAACCCATAGGATTTCTTGAAATGCCATGAAATATTTGGTTCCTGCTGTTTACAGAAAGGAAGCCTTCCCCCTGTGGACAGTTTATTCCAGTCTTGGCCATTACTTTGTCAGTTGAGACCCTGCCTCTCTATTCTCCCTTTCTGTCTGATAATGAAATGTGCTGGAGAAACTACTATGTCCTGGTTGGACTATTACTTTGATATGATTTAGAAATATTGGACTCTCAGAAAGGTCTGTTTATTCTGCTAAATAATATTAATAAATATATATAAAATTTTGAGTGTGGGATGATAAGTGGTTAAGGCTAAGGATTTACTTGTTACAAAGCTGTGAAAAACCTTGTTAAGGTTTTTGTCTATGTAGAAAATAATCTTCAGTCTTCTGAGATTTTTTAATGACTTATAATTAGCAGCATGTTAGCTTCTGTGTGTTGAGACCTCATTGAGCTTATTTTGCCATGGATTGGCATCAATGGTTCATCAGATGGGTGTATTCTGCTGAGAGACCATGCAGCCTACATTGAAGAGCAGTTTCAGAGCATTAGCGTTGCTTCATCTACAGCTGACCATCTGTCCACAGGTAGTCCAAGTATCAGGCATTAGGAAAAGTGTATGAGCTGCAGTGGCAAGGGACCTGTACTCCCTATGGCTTAGCCCCATAGTCCTTGCTAGACTGAAGAGGAAGACAAAACTCAAATGACTGGAGCTGCTGTTGTATTTATTTTACCCAAACTTCCCCTAAGGCAACGCAATTTATGGAAAGGAGATGAAGGTGATGCTCTGCAGATTCAGTGGTTGCTGTGAATTAGTGTTGATCCCACCACAGTGTTTTTCTATTTTCTTTCCTTGTATTCATACAAATACAGAAGTTCTCTGCAAATATAAATATGCAAATATAAATATGCAAATATAAATGATATAAATTTTTAAAATTCAGGTGGCACCTTTGGTTGGTTGAAAACTGCAAGAATGAGGCCTTTTAATAATGTTATTGATTATTATATTTTTGAAGGCAAGTATTTATTGTTGCACGAAGACAGTAAGTGTCAAGAAAAACAGTGAAACCTTTTTATTTATTTCCATCATAAGTAGTTTCTTTTTTTCCTTCAGTACCTAAAATTAGCACTGGTTTGACCTTCACGAAACAGATCAACAGCAGTGCTATTCACTATAGATTTTGTCTTTGCAAAGCCAACTTCAACACCAGTAGGAACTATGAAAGTGAGTTTTCTGCACTTTGTTAGAGCCACGACCTCTGTAATCCCAGGCTGATGACGAACTGTGGGTATGGAGGGACCTCCTATGAGTTTCTGTACAGCTGGTATGAACAGTGATTGAATCTGACCTGCAGCCATCTGAATTGTCTTGGGGGCAAGATGCTGTAATAGATAATCTAAACTGCAGCAGTAGTAACTAGAGCTGTCCCAAGAGAAGAGAACCTTTGCCCCCCTCCTTTTCTTCATCCAGACAGGCCTCCAGTTTGGAGTGCCTTCTTCCAGACTATCCAAACCAAAGCTTTGTCTTTCGTTTCTACCTGGCTGAAATGTCCATCTCTCTGTTTTTGTTCCTGGTGGTTAAAGGCTGCGTTTTCTGGCTGCTATGTAGCTTCATCACTTAAGAGATGAAATATATGCCAATAGAATGGATATGAGGCGATGCAGCTTATTTTGAGAATTGCACAGATGATGTTGTGATTAAGTTAGCCAGAAAAGGAGGGAGACTCCCTCTGTGTCACTCTAAAAGTCTTGCTCTCTGGAGAAATTGTCAGGAGACAAATCTCTCTGTAGTCTAGGTATCCTCCATGAATACATAATTCACTGGGCACTCCCAGAGGCCAAGGACTCCTTTCAGATCTTTCTGTACTGGTTGGAAAGGACACTATCCAAATGCAAAGTGACTTCCTTGAAGGCTCACACAAGCACTAAATCTCTCATGAAGACAGGACTTAGGAAGCACTGTGAACTATGGCTTTGGAAATGAGCTAAAAACTATATGGTGCCATTGACTTCCACCATTATGCTCTACGGGTCAGATTTGTTCTTTTAAAATCTTTTGTTTGGTATGATAACATACTGCTTCATTTTTGAGTGGGAAATTTCTAGTTAAATTGCAATATAATGTCATAAACCTTAGAGGCAGCAATACTGTATTCTTTCCATCTGTGCAAAGCCAAAGTTGCTATGGCTCTGATCCAGAATTTGATAACATAAACATAAATGATAAATCAGGCATATTTATCTAAGGGCTCATTTAGCAATAAAAAGAGCTGTTTAACTATATTTTCTTTTAATAATGTATCTAGTGCTCTTTATTATGTTGAAATATGCAAGGTCTATTTTTCATTGCTGCAGTTTAAGAGCTCCATCCCAGTATAAGCACTGTATTTCTTCTCCTTCAGCCTTCAAACAAGACTTTTCCTGGAGATGCTAAAACTGGTGAGAGCTGGAAAAATCTTTAAGAGTTTTGCTAAGTCATGGAACTCATTTTACATACTGGTGCATGAAGGAGATGTCAAACAATGACTGAGTACCTTCAATAGGAGACTTTGTAGTTTCAAGTGTTATTACATTCATGTGAGAGGTGATATTTTTGTATTCCCTGAAGAGGATGGGGAAACACATTTCATTTGCAGTGTATGGAGGATAGCAGGAAGAGTGTCATTTCTAGGAGTCTCTCGTGTTTGTGGGTTTTTTTGCAATTTTTTTTTCTTAATGTCACTGGTCACTTTCAGTGCTCAGAGGGAGGAAGTACTGAAACACTTTAATTGGCATTGTTTTTCTTCTGTTCTTCCTCTGATGTAGGCCTGAAACTCCTTTTGAAATATAAGCCCATTTTGTAGTCATCTTCAGTGATCCCTGAAGCTGGCTGCCTTCCCTATTGCTCTTAATTTCAGGTGTAGTCAAGTTGTGCCAGGAAGCAAGTGCAGTTGAAATGTTTGGTCTCCAGAATTGAATGTCATAGTAACGCAGGTTTTGTTCAGTTTTATTACTTGGCATAATCTCTTAAAAGGAAGAACTAAAGGGGAAACACAAGGATCTCATGGGGAATGCTCAAAGAAGGGGACTTGCAGACAGATCTCTAAGCCATAAAAGATCCTGAAAATCATGCACTCTGTATGACTTTCTGGGAGTATTTCAGTTTCCAGAGTCTTGGAGAGTATATAAAATGAACACATCTTGGTGCCACTAACTCTGACAAAGTTATACAGCCATTCCCATACTCATTCTTTGCATGCTCCTTTAAGTACAATTGGAGAAGTTTTTGTAGGACTGATGCCAGCATGAGTTTTCTGTGGGTTGGAAAGAAAGGAGAACAAAGTCAAAGCAAACAGGCTGCTCTTTCCCTCTGCCCATGGGCTCCTTCTCTCTGCTTCAAGACAACAGCTGTGAGGATCCCAGGACTGAGACCTTTCTGGAACATAATTAGTTGCTTAATCAAATTCCCATGCTTGGTTTCAACCTCATGTGAATAAAGAACGTGTGTGGGGAAAAAAGCTTGTGTGCAACTTGAACTAAGTAAATGTGAAGCTAGATATTTGTTTTGGGAGGGAGATCATGATCATACAATCTTATGCTACTGTCTCCTGGAAGAAGAAACATTCTCAGAGGGTGAGGTGACAAAGCAGAGATTTTGGAATAACTTTGTGTGGAGGGAACTTCTAGTGAATGGAACCACTGACTGCAGCATAGACAGGGTTTTATTCTCACTTCTCTGACTGCCTCCACATAATTCCTTACCCTGGAGAGACTGCTGAAGGACAATAGGAAATGAACTGGCTTATACAGGAATTAATTTCAACCCAGTAGTAACTGTGCACAGAGAAAGGAAATTATCTGAGCTAGTGAAAGAAGACAAAGGAGGAAAGTGAGATCTAAATAGCAACATGAAGAAAATACTTAAGAATAAAAAAAATCAACTTATACAGCAGGGTGTCCAGCAGCCCTGCTGGTGTTGTGTATGATCAGTGTATTTGTCCATTCAGTTATGTCTTGCTCTGCAACATTTAAAAATTGCTGCTAGAGTTAAATTGATTTCTGGAGTTATAAATAGTGCAGCATAACACTTCCACTCACACCAGGACCCAAGTTTCTCTGACTGCAAGTTAGTTGCAGTTTGCCAGTTACACTTGATTTCAATTCAGACTCACCCCTGCAAGCCAAACCACAAAAATAGCTTCCTGTCCAGTGCAAAATGAAATGCAAGAAACAAACCTTTTTGTTGCTGATGGGAGACTGAAGGGAGCAGAGCTGGCTCTTGCTGAGGTTGTGTTTCAGTTTGGTTAACCATTTTGCCAATTAAGCAGGCTCCTGGCTGCTGGGTATAAGTTAAATACTCTTAGGTCTAACTGGAGGCAGTAGCTTATTACCCAGGCGAATTTATAAATCGCCTTGTTGAGCAGCAGCCTGATGTAATAGAAGGTGGAAAGCTCAGTCTGTTGTGTTTCTCAGGACTGTGTTTCTGATGGAAAGCTCTACTTGTTGCTTATTTATCCTGCCTCTGGAGCCATTGGGCTTTTTCTTGTTTGCTTTTGTTTCTCTCAGATGACTTACATTAAGGGTGATCTTTTTTCTCTTGAAGTAGATTTATTTACTGTATCTAAAACTTGCCAAATGTCAATTTTTTCCTCCCCTCTGCCCCAGGCAGTGTGGTTTGGTGTAGGTTTTGACAAAGTAAGGAGAGCTTCTCTCCTATGGACATTCTGCAGAGATTTTTGTCTTCTCCCATCACCAAGGGACAACAGCAGGAAGTCTGGCAGAGCTCTGCTGTGGAATTACTGGATTTTTATTTGGCCAGGAAGAGGGGCTCTGAGATGTCTGGGTGCTTTTTAGAGTCTCAGTACTAGGACAGAATCTGAGACTTGCCCTGCACTTGACATCTGTCCGCTGCAATCCCTGAACTGTTTGTCCTGCTTAGACTCTGAGGAACGAGAGGACCTATAGGGGTGAGATTTGTCCTGTCAGAAAAGCTCCATGCTCAAGATGCTACTTTGGCAGATGTGGGGCTGGATGTTATGACACTCACCCTGGACCATGATAACACATGGGCTCTGCCTGATGCTGTGTTAAAGAAAGCTCGAAAGCAGCAGTGAAACTGGAAATATGTTTTTCTTCCTAGTGGGACTGGGCATTTTTCAATAAAAGACATTTTCACAATGCTTCAGCTCTTCCTTCCCCTTCACCTGCTCCAGCTACATGGAAGTAAAACTTGGAAGAATAATGATGGGCAAAAAATAAGCAGAGCTCTTGTGTCCTTTAAAAGGGTGTACTTGGAGCATTTAATTATGACTTCTCTACACTAGCAGCTTACAACTTGCTTATGTGGTGAACCCTTTCTGGGATAGATGGAGGGAGGGGAGGAGCAGCTGCTGCCCAGTGGTAGTTTTCCAAAAGGGGTTCTGAAGATGTAGTGTTGAATGCATTTCTTGCTGTGTCTGTTTAGTATTTCTGGTTTTGAAGGGGAAATTTAGTGTTATTTTAAGACTTAGGCTGAGCTTTGTTCTCACTGAAGGAGTCAGGTGCTGGCTGTTAACTGCTGAAGAGGTGCTGATGTTTCTAGCTTTTTCTGGAGCTGGTCTTTGACTCCTTAGAATAAGTCAGACAATACTGGCTTTTCTCTCCCTCCTAAATCAGAGGTCAGCTGTCAGAGTCGATGGTAATTTTCCATTAGATGGTTGTCCAACTAGTCAAATGCCAATGTTTAAATTTCATCTCCAAATGAATTTCATCACCTCTGAATTTCATCTCCAAAATGAAACAGTTCTTCACATATTTCTGTAAGCCAACTTACTGCGTTTACTGAGCACTTCTGTGTGCTGAGGAGCCCTGCAGTTCCCACAAAGACCCTTGTGTTTTTGTGGCAGAGGCTTTGGTGGGCAATGTCGGTGAGGAAGCAATGACAGTCAGAGGGAAACTGTGCAGCCTTTTTCCTTAGCTGAGTTAGTTTGTTGGGTCTTACTTAAGCAAACGTTGCTTGAATGGAGTTCACAGTATTTGCTCAGTGATCCAGTGGAATGTCTGGGGTATTTTTGTTTTTTCCTCCAGAGCCAAGAAGCAGTACTTGGCTCTGCATCCCAGCCTGAGGCAGAGTCACTGTGCTGAGCTGAGCTGCTGTGATGGGGCAGTGAGAAGGGCACCCTGTCTGGCATCGAATGCTCCCTCTGCACCAGGAGCCGGGTGTGTTAATTACAGATGTTACGAAAGTCTCTGCAGCTAAACTTGATTGTACTGAAACTAAAAATGTGCCATGAGTGACTGAAGCCATCGTAGGCCTGTCCTGCTCATACCCTAGCAATGCTGTGGATAAAAATGTCCACAGTACCCAAAGCTGTGTGACTCTCTGAGCCCTGACTCATCCTGGCCACTCAGAATAGGATACAGTGTGGGCTTCGTCCACATTGACATTACAGTGGGGCTCTGTGACAGCTGCCTCATCTCCTGTTCAGCTTTCCAAATGGTGCACCCACTTGTTACATCTGACAAATTGTGCTCCGCTAGAAGTGAGAACAGCTATGAGAGCTGTTAGATTGGTCTTTCAAAGTCAGTAAGCTCTTGAGCCCAGTCATTAAAAGATATTTTCACTGTGCTACTCGACTGAAGGGTTTGAAAACGATGACAAAAGATGCATGTGTTTTCACATGTCCAGGACAGTGCATGAAAGATAATAGCTATTAGTCTTCATGTCTTTTGATATGAGACATATCTGTCTGGCTGCAGCCGTGTTCTGAAGGGGCAAAGGCACAACATTTTTCTGTTGAGGACAGCTTTGTTATATTGACACTGGTATTGACAGGTCTCTAGGGTGAAATAAAGAGCTCTTCAGAACATCTTGGCTTTTGCTAAAGGTTTGAGAATTGCTGAAATCACAAGTGTATTTTATGTCATGTTGGGTGACAATGACTTGCCAGGGAGAAAGGAGCAGATGGAAAATGCAGTTAGTCATAGAGAGGCTGGAAAGAATGTGGATAACTTTTAACGTGCACAAGTTGTTGTTGCTAGTTGTGTGTTCCAGAAATCCATGGGAGAGATGGAACGCACAAGCCAAAGGCCTGGAAGTGCCATGAAGAAAGATATTCCTACCCCTGAAGGAAGATACAATGTGAAATACCTTTATTGCTTAGAAGTTAATATAGTGGCATTGGGCTTTTCCATTTCTTTTCCTTTAAAATATTGTGTTGAAAACAAGTAAAGGCTGCAATGGCTTGGTTGTGTTTCACACGTTACAACCAAATTATGGGTACTCTACTTGGCACTGGGGATAGCGGGGAGGTAACATGGCTACTGGCCTCAATCTGTACAGAGCTACACTTGCTTTAGGACATGCTGTCACAAATACATCATCTTCATGGTCTGATGTTTGCTGCCAAATGATCTCTGTCCAGTGTTTCTGAGGAGGGAGAAGCATTATTCAGTCCTGGTGCTCTGTATTATCACAGATGTAGCTTTCAGCCTGAGCTGAGTCTACTGCCAGTTCTTATCAATGGTGGCCCTAATTAGTAGGGTTGTACAGATGGTTCTGTTCAGGTACTTACTACACATGCAGTAATAATAGTGATCATGATGTCTTTCTTGTGCCCTTCACATCTGCTTTATACAAGCATTTGGTTTGGTTTTGATTTGGTTTTTTTGTGGTACTTTTGGGTTTTGTTTGTTTGGTTTTTGTTTGTTTGCTTGTTTGTTTTAATTCCTGTTGGCTTCATACTGATGAGGCACCAATGACTGTAATGGAAAAGAGCACCAGTGGGAATTTTTGCCTCAAAATATATTTTTTTCTCTATCTGATAATGGAAGGAATATGTTCTTTGATTGGGAAACCTGGAAATTTTAAAAGGAGATGCAAATTCTGCCAGAGCTGTATTCTAATGATATGTGTGGTCAGTGGTTTCTGGGCATTTAAATAAAGGTGGCTGTGCTGTGAGACTGATGAGGTAGTAGTTGAAATTCGGGGAACGTTGCTTGCAGTATAACCGTGTAACTGAGAGCTCAAGGGAAAGTGCCCTGTAAATCCCTTTTTTTGACAGCTTTAGTTCATACTGGTACCATCCTTACAATTATGCAAACATTAATATCTAAGTCGTGAAATTGGCCAGCTCCAGATGCCCCAATATATAATGAGTAACTTTTAGATGATATTTAATCATGAAGAAAACTTTATTCTGAGTGGAATGCTGCTTTTTTTGTGTGACAAAAATTCTTGGTGTCTTGCCAGCCACTGTATCCTTGTTCTTAGTTTAGCAGGGGTCATGGAGAGATGAAATGTTAGACATCTGTCGTCACTAAGAGCTTCTATGATGCTACTGTTGTGAAACACTTGTATCTCAACTAGGAAAAAATATGATCGTTTGTTTAAAAAGAAACAAAAAGAAGCAACATTAGTATGTGTTGATGTTTCTGTGTAAGAAACAGAGCAGGAGAGACTCTAAACCAGAGATCTGGTTTATTCCCTCATGTTGTTGCAATGTCTAAATGCCTTATAAATATTTATGAGTGTGTTCTCAAAGGAAAATGAAATTTATATAATGGAGAAGCAAAGTGGTGTTAAAGGATGCAACTTTCAAAGGTTCCTATGGGTGTTATACTGTGACAGAATTGGGACAGTAAATCAGACCATTACGTCCCATTATAGTAAACAAGCTGTCATCCCATCCCTCTTACTACTTCCTTTTACCTTGGCTATATTCAGAGGAATTCACTGCTTTTTTAATTGAAATAAAAATACTTCATCTGTAAGGAAATACATTAGTTTCTGTAACCACTCTTTAGGAGGACCATGCATGGATTGATGGCCAACAAAGGGCTGCAGTTAGTGTCGGGGAAGGAGCAGAGAGACCATGAAACTGCTGCTGGAGGTGTCTCAAGCATCAGTTGGGAGTCATCAGTGCTGAGAAGCTGATTGGTATAATGCTGGGGGTGAATTTGGGTGCTCAGCAGCGCTAATTGCCTGGGAAGATCCATTGTGTATAAGCTTCTGCAGTGTGATGAAGCTGCCTCTCCTTCCTCCTCTCCTCTTCCATTCCTAATGCCATTGTGACAGGGCAGCTCACATTATGTCAACAGATTTGTCTTGCAGACAAGGCCATAATGAAACAATTCCCTGCACTGATCGTTGGGCACAAACAAGAGGTGCTTATTTTTGCGCGCTTATAGTGATACCGACGCTCTCCAAACAGCTGGGGAGGACAAAAGGTTGTAGTGGTGGCAGCACCTCACCTATGGCTGGAGCTTCAAAACTGGATTTGAGCAGTGACCGAGTAAGATGCTGATCTTCTGATCCTCAGGGTTTAAAGATTTTGTGCAAATGTCTTTGAAATCAATGAAGGACTTCTGTTCCTGCAATGGGCTATGAATCTAACTCCAAATGCATGGTTAATTTACACTGTGTGCTAGTATTTTGTTAACTGGCTTGGGAGTATGAAGTGGTGCTGAGCAAACCTTTAGAGATTGTATTGAATGAATGTGCAAATTTGTGCACTGATCTTGAATTTTCAAAGCATGGTGTCTGTGGTTATTTAATGAAACCTTTCCAGTATGTTGCGAAGACATTCCTCTTTGGTCTTGTATGTGCTGCTTGTATGTGTTCAGTTGGCACTGTGAGCTCTGAGGTTTTATTTTAAGTTATTCTGAAGTTATTCTTCCTTAGGGAACTCAATTCTCATCACTAATAAAATAAAATAAAGCAAAGCACTGGTAGGTCTTGCCTTGTTAATTGCTCTAGCTGTTGTGTTTCCCACTGTTTCAAAAAACATAATGCTTTATAAGGTTTAACATGTTCCCAGTGCAAAGTATTTATACCCAAAGAATAAGACTTCCCAGTTTGAAATGTCAGTGCAATGAAATTGCTTTCTTGGCAAGCATGATTAAGCCACATGGACTTTCAGTAATGTTTTGTAAGCTTTTTCCTTAATTATGATTTAATTTATGTCTCCAAGTTGAACAAAACCTATGAAGTTTGTGGCAAAATATTTTTCTTACGTAAAATTTTGTTTGCATGGAGCAGAAATCCTGTATTCCTTGTGGAAATGATTTTTAAAATGTGTTTGATGGTGAGAATCCCATATATTTTTCAGTACCTTTTTAAAATTATATAAAAACTAAAAATAGCTGATACTGTGTGTCTAATACAGAATTTTGAAGAAATTAGTTTGAAGAGTGCATGCAATTACTTTTTTCCTCCAAGTGTCTTGAGTAATATGCACACTGGGTTGTAAGACATCAAGCAAGAGGCACAAGATTCTGTTTCAAGCAATTACTGTTGCATGAGAGAAATGAGAAGCAATTTTGCTTTAATATAGGGATCCTTAAATGCACCATTCTGACAACAGCAATAAATAGCATAATATGAATAATTGCATTTATGCAACATTAATCTGTCTTTTCTGGAGAAAATACCTTTTCCCAGATAAAATAATCTTCCATTCAACTGTAAGCAGAAGAAAGCTTCTTTAGCAACTGCACAGATTTAACACAATGTTCCCAAAGAATTTTTATACAGACAACTAACTCATTGAATTTGATTTTTGGTCAACAAAATACCATAAGGGCATTAAAACCATCTTGCTTTCCTGTACTCACTGGTTAGCTGCATATTTACTCAATGGAGTTGAACAGAAAAGCATCTTTGATATGATGTGATTAAATGAAGGGAGATTTATTATTAGATTATTTTTTAGCAGCATACTTTCTTAAATCAATATAATGGGTATCTCATCCCTGTTCAGAGATGGAGTTTTGAACTGCTTTGTGCTGTTGCTGGCTTATTATGTAAGTAGAAACAAGAGAAGTGATGGAAAAATAGAATCATTATGGAAAAAACATTCAAACTGTTTAAATGATAATGCTTTTCTGCCCCTGAAGCCTTGTTTTTAAATTAATGCCTCAGTCTCACTAATATTAGTGTTTAAAATATGATATGAACAATTAATATGAATGAATTAGAAAGAAACAAAAATACAGCATCACATGGACATGGAACCAGCTTCACTAGCACTTACACTTGCTAATGTGAGCTTAGAGGTACTGTCATGGGCTCTAAAGCTGTGCTTTCCAGGGGGTGAAGAGAGTGAAATGCCATGAGACTTGGTGCCAGAACAGTTTTTTAACGGCTATGTTTGAATGGTGAATTCAACACCAGAAAAAGCGAATGTTCTACTGTAGATGTTGGGAAGACTGGGTAGTTTGGGATGGAGTGAGTGGGGTTTTTTGCTTTATTTTTACAGATAAAGGGAAGTTCCCAGGGATGGCAGAAAATACTGCCACGTTCCACTGTCTGTGTTTCACCCATTTTTGCTCTTCTTTGCAGGTTACATATTTGGGTAAGGTTTCCACAACAGGGATGCAGTTTTTGTCAGGCTGCACAGAGAAACCAGTCATTGAATTATGGAAGAAGCACACACTTGCCAGGGAGGATATTTACCCAGCTAATGCCCTTCTGGAAATTCGCCCTTTCCAGGTCTGGCTGCATCATCTGGACCTCAAAGGTGAGGCAACAGTCCACATGGATACCTTTCAGGTAGCACGTATAGCCTACTGCACTGCTGACCACAATGTCAGCCCAAATATCTTTGCTTGGGTCTATCGGGAGATCAACGATGACTTGTCGTACCAGATGGACTGCCATGCTGTAGAGTGTGAAAGCAAGCTGGAGGCTAAGAAGCTGGCACATGCCATGATGGAGGCCTTTAAGAAGACTTTTCACAGCATGAAAAGTGATGGCCGGATCCACAGAAACAGCTCATCAGAGGAAGTGTCTCATGAATTTGAATCTGATGATGGCTGACTGAACTCCTTCATGGTTCAGCAAAGGCAGAAATGGCCTAGGGAATGAGACCTGATAGATGGATGAGCAACAATTGAAACTGGGAAGTGAAAGGACTGCCAACAGTTGTCTGACCAGTTTTTTAAATAAAAAGAACAATTGACTACCTAGCGATATGCATCATTAAAATAATTATGTTACATTGAAATCTGCTGCTTTTTTAAAAGTGAGAAAAAAGCACTCCCTGCCCCATCTCTCTCACCCACCTGTCACTGTCCCTCTCTCATCTCTGCAGCTGAGGTGCATACCATGAATTAGAGTCATTCCTGTTAATCATATAAGACTGGTCAGGCAATTTTACTTGTGGCTTCTCTGGCATTCCTAGCTGGGGTCTAGGAATAATGCTGATGCACAGGAGCAAGTAGACCTGGAAAGCCTAAAGGTTCCTGAAGAATCTTCATCTCCATGATGCATCACAGAAGTCCTTTGATGATATGTAGGCTAAGACAGCCATACATAACTGTTTAGACTAATGGACAGGAATTCTGCAGTTAATTCACATTTGACAGAAAAAAAAATTGAAAAACGCTTGTATGTACACATTATATCATATGCTATCCTTTATTTTACTCATTGTACCTATTTTCTTAATATACCTGCTGCCACATCTTTCACCCAATGCCAGTAGTTGCAGTTTCAGAGCATATACTTCAGGATACCAAAAAGGGGTAGGCAAAAATACTCTGCAAGGGCCAGGGATACATGGAGCCAGCACCAGTATCTGCACATTTTCTAACCCTGATGTGCTCCACAGAAAGGGGGGGGCATTGGTACGAGTTGAGGGACAGTTGGGTCTGTTGTTTGAACTGTGACTTCCCATCAACCTCAGGTCTGAAGTGGTGTAAGTGTGGTAGCCACAACTCCATGCTGCCAGTCTCTGCATTGCTGTCGAGTGGCCCTGGTGGGATGGAGCTTGTAGAGTTGTTGCACAGCCAGGGCTGCACTGCTAGAAAGATCAAAGAAAACGGTTCCTTAGGAGTCAGGTTTGAACATCTGTTGTGTTTTAGAATCTCATGCTAATATTCCTGTGTCTTTCCTTGTTCACAAATATACGGAGTCATGCCTTTCTTAAATAAAAGGAAACTCAAATATAAGGAAAAACTTGTTTCACTTGATATTTTTTAAGGCCAAGAGCAGATCAGTAGTTTGCAAGTAATGCTGCTCCTTTACACAGTTTTGTTCATAGTTCTGGTAATGTTAGAGGCACTAGGGCACCTTACAGAAGCCTTAAAAGTAAGCTAATCAAAGCAGATAGCTGTGTCTGTGTTTTGTGGGTCTCCACATTTGTATGTGAGATTGTATGTGTGAGTCCAGTGTTAAAGCATGTAGATTGAGCATGGAAACATAATGAGGAAGGCCCACAACTCTTGAAAATGTGCTTATTGCTTTTCAATGTATGTAAAATATTCTTCAGCATAAATGCATTCATACTTTAATAAAAAAAATGTTCTGAGTTAAAGCTTGGGAGTGTTAAGCTGTCTTTCCAATGCAAACTCTGTGGTTTTATTTTGTATGTGTGAGTTCTTTGTTCATTTAATTTAGTGGAATGAAAATGTTTTTTTACTTCCCTTTAGTATTACATCAATCTCCAAGAAAATTGTCTTTAGTGTTTTAAAATTATTTTTCTTTGAATATGTAGTTAAATTATTGCTGTGAGATTATTTTTATAAATTTTGCTACGTATTATATTTATAATCTCTACTTTGCAGGAGGTGGCAGAGATAACCCCCATGCACATCTGGCCAGCTGAAATGTGCTCTGCTGATTGGGACCGGGATCTTGCCCTAACTAGGGAAATCAGAGTGGTTCAGGTGGATGGTGGGATGTGGAGTAAAACACCAAGCAGGCAGCCTTCAAAACTGTTTCTCTCTGAATCTTTCCATGATCTATTGTTTCTAAATATGACTGTAAAATTATTGATTTCTTTCTTCCCACAACATTCATTTGGAGGTCAAGTGTGGTGGTGAAAAAACCCACACACTGACCCTGTGTCTTGCTATGTATGAATCTTGTCTTTTTGACCAAAGGCAAAATTAGCCAAAACTTCTGACAACTTTTGGCAAATCGTTGGGGTTTTTTGTTTTTGTTTTTCTCAGAGCTGTAATCACATGTTAGTTTCTGTACTTGTTTGGATGCTTTGCCACCAAAGCTGCTGTGAATCAGCATGTAAAATTCCATTTTATCCTCTCAGCCAGATGTCCCTGTTGACGACAGAGAGCTTTGACTGTGAGACCTACCTCTTAACCAAGGGCTGCTTTAGTGTGGTGTTACCTAGGACAGGAATAATCTGGGAGTGTATTATCTGCAGATTGTTGGCTGTGGTGATGCTCAATGTCAGGGCACAGCATTATGCATTGACATTAGGAGTGCTGCAGTGCACTCGCTCTGTGATGGGAATGCAGGTTGCTCAGTTGTGGTTTTAGGCTGTTGTGTTTCGTGGCTTGATATCAAAGAAATCAGTGCTTTGGGGAATGCAGGGCTTGCCTCTTTGCTATTTTCCTATATTCCTTTGGGAATCTGTTCCAAGGTGCTGATTAAGACCCTGACGGGACTGTTCCATGAGATGGCTACCATGTGCTCAGACCTTGCTGAGCTTGACACTGATTTGGAGTGGGTTGGAGTGTTCTTTCAAAGGTATTTGTTATTGTGGCATCTTTGATAATTCCTCAGCATTTGGAGGCTGTGAATTACATGAGATTTTTTTAATGATAAATACAACATGCAATGGAGAATATTCTAACTCTTGTGGTTAGAAAGGCCCTTTGAAACACAAAGAGGTTATTCACTAAGGTTTGAAGTGTAAAAGGGAATACAATGGAATGTGAATTCCAGCTTGTCTTCGAAAAAATTAGATTTGAAAAATAATCAGCATCATGAATTTGGATCCTCAGATAATTTGGAATTCAGGCCAAATCTCTCCACATTATCAATACCACATGTGTTATGCCATGTCATGAAAGAGACAAACTTTTACTCTTAAATTGCAAGCATATCAGTTATCGCTGGATGTCAGTTGCCAGTAGATACCAGAATGAAACAGCAAGTTAAACTTTTCCTTCAATTAATCTGTTGGAAGAGAAAAATCATGAAGTTTCCATCAAAAGTCTCTCTCAGTTGGCTAAAGAATTTCCTTTTCAAATACAGAGAGCCAAGTTTTGGATCTCACTGCATCCCACTGTGGATTGATGAGTTCCTTTGCCATCAGCCAGAAAAACACGTAACAGATTTCTTTCCCTCTTCTGTTTGTAGAGGAGAGTACGAAACAGTCGAATATCTAAGTGTGTTATTAGAGCTGCAGAAAAAGTAGGGAGTATTTTGGTCATTATACCTCAACATCAATATGCAACATCACTGGTATTTTGTCAAGGTGATTTTCATAATTTTTCTAAACATCATAATAAAACTTAGAAAGCTACTGTTACTCTATATAGGGTTTGTTCAGTTTTCATGCTAAGATTCATGTTTCAGTTTTCAAGTCTAAGTCTGAAGTTCATACCAAGTTTTCTGTGGAGCTTAGTGAATGATTGTGCAGCACACTGCTCCAGGATCTCTGAATGTGTACGGGGTTTTTTCCTATGGGGAAGGAGAAAAGGAGAAAGTAATTTTATGTCAAGGGCCCCTAAGGACAGCTTAATGTTTATGGGGTTTTTTACAAAAAAAAAAAAACACAAAAAACCCACCACTCAGAAAACACAAACAAACAAACAAACAAACTTCTCTGCAACTGATTTGATTCCACTCCCTAACTTTCCAGCAGTGATTGGATTCATTTTCACATGAAAAAGAAGTTGGACATTGCCAATTAATTGCATTTAATTTTCCTAAAGCCTGCAAGTAAGTGGGATGTGATTGTGAAATCTTTGATACTGAGGCAGCCCTATTAGACAGCTTTACATATATATATGTTATTCTTGGAAATTTTGACACTTCAATGTGTATGTCCTCACAGTGTGAAAGCATATATATGCAAAGCGATGAACACAGACATCTTAAAATGTGATGCTTTTTAGTAAGTATTTTCTGCTTGATAGAAATAAGTAATGGTAGTTGTATGTGTAAAGGGAATCTTACACGTTAGTAAATAATTGACTTCATTAGAAGTCCTTTTCCTTTAATAGGAAACAAATTAATTTTTCCATCTACATACAAAATTTGATATATCATTTGCATTATTTAGCATTTACCACCAGAGCTGCCCGCTTCATGCCCAATTAGCTGCTGTTAGAATGATGTATGATTTGGCTCATTTTTCCCCATGGCACTGAATTATTAATTTGTGTATAATTGGGAAGTGATAGCTTAAATGTATGGTTGCCAAGAGTTTACAGTAGGAGAATATATCCTTTTGTGGACTTAGGAACATTACGATACTGGTTTCTATTGAAATTTTAAGCAGATGAAGATGTTTTTTTTTAAATTTGCTTCTTTCCTTTCATTATACAACTGATCATCACTGGCAATGCTTACCCATTGCCCCAAGGCTTTTTTATCTCCACAACATGACTGCTGTTGTCTGGATGGGGAAAAGACGGCGATTGTCCTTCATGCTCCAGGTGCAGATGTGGGCCAGATGCTCCTGTCTCTGTGTGTCACTGCCAGGGGCATGATATTTGCAGGAGCCTGGGCTGCCACAGAAGAGTCACTGGGTAAGCACAAGGGGCTGTAAGAAAGTTGGGTCAGGCTGTTGGTTTGAATTTTTATAGCACAGGCTAAGCTTGAAACTTGGGAAGACCTCTCTTGTATGGCAGTAATTCACTGTAAGCGCCATGATCATTTCTTCAGATAGGATTGTAATTGATTTTGATCAGGGCTATTAAAGCAGATAGAATGATTTATTGAAAACAGTTGTATGTTTGGAGAGATGTTATCCCACCTTCTGCAGGGTCTCCTCTGAGAGAGGCTGTGAAATAATGTTGAAAGCACAGACGTGATGCACGTGCTGACCATGTGCTGCTAACAGGACTAAAGCTGTAGGCTGTAAAAGCTGCCTGGGGGGGTGGAAAGGCACCAAATGGGAAGTGCATATATATGGATTATTGGAGCAAGGGCTGGCTGAGGTTTTTGTTGTCTGAGCATGGATATGTGAAAATCTGCGTAGTTCAGTGTTCTTTGAGGGACTTCCCCAAACCATATAGTTCAGTAAAAAATGAGGAGTAAGGATGAGCTGTTGGAGACCTTTCTGTGATCAGTTCAGCAGAGATCCCTGTATTGTTGAGTGACAGGAGAGTCTTTACCAAAATGAATAAATGTGATGTGCTCAGCTTCCACAGCAGTGACTGGGTTAGAGATACTTTGGTATGGCCACAGCCTGGATTTCAGTGGGCTGGCCTCCTGCCTGATGCTGGGACTCCATTGGGTGTGTGCAGCAGGAACCAGTTGTTGTGTTCTGGTGGGATGTGGGTGCCACAAGGCTCCTCAGGTAGCACCATCTCTGTCCCTTCTCCTTGTCCATCTGTTGGTTGATTTCAGATAGTCATAGAATCATAGAAT
>VZTY01012834.1:0-11132 GCA_013400935.1 Turnix velox | reverse complement strand
TCCAGCCGCGCTCCACCCGGCTCGGCGGGGGCTGCGGGGCGGGGGCTGCGCGCGGTGCCGGGGCTGTCGGTATCGGCGCAGGGCGCGGGGCCGCTCCCGCACAGCCCGAGCGGCGACAGCGTGAGGATCACGCTCCGCTGGGAAACCGGCCTTTGGCCAAAACCCCTTCGAATCTCTGTCGGAATCCTGCTCGGGTTTGATGACTCCCATGTTTTTCCACAAATGAAAGGGGCAAACAATGCCCAGCAGTCACTTTCCTTGGAAAATGACAGAAGTAGAAGCAGATGTTTGCTGCGCTCGATCAATGCAGTGTATAAACAACGAGTATTTCAAGATGACTTATTACTATTTTTAATACTTATAAACGGTTGCATCTTCTACAGCAGAGAAAGCTGTAAATGAGTGGTTGGGATTTCACAGCAAACCTTTGCAGAGAAAAGGAAACGGACTTATATCCACAACTGCAAGTGGCCTCCTTTTTTGCTCCTTTTCATTAGCAATCTAACCCTAAAAGCATTAGGGGCAATTATTTGCAGTGGTGCCTGACATCCTACATCTAATTATTTAAATAGTTTTAACTTCTGATGGTTGTCCCATTAGGTCAAATCTGCGTGTCCTTTGTTTATTTTAAATTTAAACAACAAAAAAAAAAAAAAGAAGAAGAGGAGAGGAAGGGGGTCTTCAAAGTCACCACCTGCTCCTGACACATCACTGCAGCCCTGGAGCTCAGCGCTGGGAATAAGCGACCTCTTACATTTGTTACTTTCCATCCTGATGTGGGTGAGCAACGTGCTTTGTGTGGCTGAAATGCACAGCCTCAGCCGCGGGGATGTGAGCAGGAGGAAGGGGGGGATCCCAGGATCTTTTCCTGATGTCGTGCTTCTGAATTGGTGTCTAACACAGGCAAGACCCATAAATGTGCGAGGGCTGAATTTTCAGTGTTTGGGGGAAAAGCTTTTCCAGAGGGATGTGGGAGATTTGTGAATCTTTCTGGCATAAAGGAACATCCCAGGTGAGGGCTGGCACGCGCCGCTGGGCGGGATGACTTATGGATGTGTGGCTGGGAATAAGTGTGGCAAGATGCGGGAGCAGTTGGGCCCACGTGATGTGCTGTCATGTTGGAATTGTTTGTCACAAGCCAATGTGTGGTGAGGGGTGGGGAGAGGGAAGGACAGAGGGAGAGGAGGTTGGAGGCCTGATTCCAGGAGGGCACATGTTCGATATGTTTTGATTAGTCATTTGAAAACGGCTTAGACACAACCTCATGCCAATGGCTTTGGCTGTGTAGGGATTTCAGCTCCCTGAAACAGCCACTGCACCCCCAAACTGGTGGTCACAGTCTGAAGTTTGAGCAGAAATCTTGCAATGAGAGTCCTAATTCTCTAGAATCTTTCCAGCCCAGAGTAAAGAAGAGGTGTCAGACACAGCCCCTGTATTGTGTGTTCCTTTGGCCACTGGTGGCTGCTCTCTGGGCTCCTGCTGCCCTCTTGGGTGGCAGCTGTGGGGAAACTGGATGATGTTTGGGGACGGGGGTACTTCTGCCTTGGTGTGAGAGCTCCTGCTCGTGCTGACACCAACCTTGAAGCCTCCCCTCCTGTCTGGTGAAGGCACTGGAGTTTGACAGGCAGGAGGTATTGGTCTGCCCACCTTGTTGTGTTTTCTCTACAGCAAGCCCAAGTTTGCCACTGCCTGGCTGCAGAAGCAGGCTGGGGAGGGGAGGAAGCCGTGGCCGTGCTGTGGCTGGGAGAGGCAGGACTGGCCAGGCAGGGCCGTTGCAGCATCAGCAGCCGTGGCTGCCCTGCTGGGCTGGAGGAATGAGCAGGGCTTGGCCGTGCTGTGCCAGCCATGAGCTGGAGGATACCTTTTTAAAAGTGAAGAGGGCTTCTCCTTTGGTCTGGTGGCCATTGAACAGCAGCTAGGGATCCACAAGAGCTGCTTCAATGGGTTTTCATGTTGCTGCAGTGCCAGAAGGAAGGTCAGAGCCCTGCTGTGGGACTCAGCCTGCTGCCTGGGGCTTTGTGTGAGGGTTGCCATCAGCTGTGACAGCGTGCTCACCTCTCTCAAAAGCAGAAATAACATTAAAAATTGCTCCCGAGTTGTATTTTGTGCTCAGTTAGCATTGCCAGGTCCCAGCAGGCACCTCTGCTCAGCGAGGTTTCCTTGAAGCGTGCGTGGTGCATTACAGCTCCCTGCCCAAACTTGTAGCTTACTCACAGCTCTTGTTTGTAATTCCTGGAAAGAAAATTCCCCCTCCAGTGCTGGCTGCCACAAAACCAGGAAGAAATGAAAGAGCGAGGTGAATCCTGAGTTTGAGGAGGAGAGCAGGATGCGGCAGCAGCTGTTACCTGCCGGAAGCGACAGGTGGGAGAAGTTTTGTTCTTTTTCATCTCTCTTTGGATGAAGGCCCAGCACTGGCCACAAACTGCAATCCCACATTAATCCTCGTGTAGTCTTTTCTTTCTCTGTATCAGATTTCTTCCTTTGTTAATGAGCTCAGTCTTGATGCAGCCCAGGTCGGGTGTTGTGATGTGGAAGCAGCGGAGTTTGGAGCCCAGGGTGTGTGAGTGGGGCAGGGAGGGTGATCCCTGCAATCATAAATCCTAAATAGGGATTGCACTTACTGATTTGACTTGAGAGTAAGGGGTGGGGAATGCAGTCTGTCCAGGATTAGGTGTGCACCACAGCCCTTTCTCTGATGTTCACTCTGCAGATTGGGAGAGGCAGAACTCTTTTAGTCCAGAAACTTGCAGCAGGTGCTGGAGAAGTGGATCTGGGGGAACTTCTTTCAGCACTGGCTCTCTTGCTTGTGTGGGAAAGGCAGAACTGCTCTCAGTTCTCCTCCACAAAGTGTCAGAAGACACACTGTGACACACACTGACAGCAACCATGGCAGAGGATGGGTCCTTGGGTTTAGAGAGGTGCAAAAGGTCTCCTGCTTAGGGAGGAGCAGTTTCAATGATACATTGGTTTTCCCTCTCCACTCGTTCCTCCACTGAGACAAACACTTTGCAAGAGAAAACTGCCCTCAAATCTGTCTTTTACCATGAATTTTAAAAGATGTGAGTAGCTGGCAGGGGCAGAGGCTTCAAGTGTCAAACAGCTTGCTCTGCTCTTCCTGCCAGGCTGGTGCCATTTGTTGTGGGGCAGGTGGAAGGTGTTGGGGTGCAGAGCAGGTCCCTTCTCCTGGTGCTGTCTCTGCCTTCCCCTTGTCTGAAGGGCTGCTCACTGTAGGTTCAGCTCTGCAGGAGTCACACAGAGCTGTTCTTGTGCTCTCCCCATCTGCTGCCAGGGTGTCACACACCAGTTTGGCACTTTGGGAATCTCTTCTCTTGTCCAGTAAAGAGCAGAGCAGATGAGTTTTCATTCTCAGTTTTAACTTGGAGTTGGAATGAGCCCACAAGAAACTTTGGTTTTAAAGCTTGTTTGTCTGTGTGGTACCTCCACAGTGGGAAGATGGGATCTGACTGATTTGTGCCCACTGGAGCATGCTGGGGTGTGACTAAAAGCAACTTTAAATTTGGTTGTTAATTGTGAAGTGGGAGAACAGGGTTTAACACATTCAAACTATGACTGAAGGTGCAAACTGGAAACAAAGTTAACTTTCTGTGTTACTGTTTCCGAGAAGTGGATCAAACAACTTCGTGGTACTAAATTCAAAGAGAAGATAAACCCGAGTGTTTAATAAAAATTATTTGGAAAATACTTTCTTTCCAAAAAATTTCTTGGTGACCTCCTGACATCCTTCCTATGGAATTTACTCTGTGGTTCTTAATTAGTTCCATTTTAAATGTGAAGCAAAGGAGCGAAAGAGAATTGATGGTTTTCTAGTTAAGTTGTTCTTTTACAAGTTTAGAACTAGTAGATACTAGTCTTTAACACCTTAGTTTTGGTTGGAAGGGAAGTAAGCTGGAACTTTTTACACATCTTGAGTCCTTGAAAAAAGCTCTTTGTGAAATTTTTAGGCTGTCGAGGTTTCTTTGATGGTGTGGTATTAGTGACACTCTTCAGACACTAAAGTAGGTGTCCTTCTGGGCAGGAGAAGTATCTACCAGAGTTGTGGATGAGTGGGAAGGCACTGCAATAACTGGCTGTTTGTGCACTCTGGTGTGTAGCAGCCTGAGCTGTGGGACCAAAATGCTCAACAAAGGGAAGTTTGGCACAAGAGTGGTCTTGTAATTCTCCAGGTGTCGGCTGGGTGATGTTTGACTGAGCATGTTGAAAAGCAAAGTAACTTCCCACTCCAAAGCATTTACCCACAAAGCTTGGTTTCAAGCACAGCCTGCCATCAGTTGGGCAGAAGTTAAATGAACACACACTTTCAATTCTTCTGGCTGGGCCTGAGGTCCAGGGAAGCCCAAGTTCAGTTTCTATTGCTGATTTAAATTTTCCATGCTGTGGTCATGCAGGAAGTTCAGCAGTGTTAAGTTTTCTTTATCTTCAAAGTGTGGAGCATACAATGTCCTTGGTTTATCTTGTAAATGCTCATTTTAGTGAAATGCTTGCATAATGGGACCCTGACCTTAGCAGGGGCCTGGAAATGCTGTCATCATGCACATCATTCTAATAAGGCTTCAAAATGGTGAAGCTGCCAAAGGAGTGGTGCTGCAGGGTCAGGCAAAGCCCAAGGTAGGAAGTGTTTCACACCTGTTATTCCTAGTCCCCACTGCACTTCATCAAACAGGGCTTTCAAAATTGTACTGAAAAGTAAAACTTGCCAGCTAGAAATATTATTTTCTTTTTGCTACATCATTGAAACTATGAATGAGATGATGTTCCCCTGCCGTGTGAGCACCAGGGCTTTTGGGCAGGTCTGTGCCCTGCTGCCTTGTCTCTTCACGGGGACAAATAAATACCTCTCCATAATGAATCCCTTTTGGGGTGTCAGAGCTTGTATTGACCTCTTTCCCTGGGGCTGTGTGGTGAGATGCCAGAGCAGCACCTGACACAGCACTCCTGCCTGGAAATTCTTGGAAAAGCACTTCCTTTGCTCCAGGTAGGAGCTGAGCTGGCAGGAGAAGCCTCTCTGCTCTTTGCAGGTGTCTCTGCTCTCCTCTGAGCTCCTGGCAAGTATCTGGTGTGTGTGCTTCTGTCTGACCAAGATTCGGGGGTGTCTGGGGCTGCTGGGTCTATTACTGTGGGTGATGTCTCTGCAGAAGGACTGTCTCCAGTATTTCCTTAGTTGCCACAGCCTTGTCCCAGTGGTGTGGGGTCTCCCAGCTTTGGGTTGTGATTTGTAAGTGTGGTTTTAACTGCCACAGTGATACTCCTTAGCTCCAGATTTTAGGGAGAGCCATTACTCTGATGACAGTCTTTATTTTGGTGGCTAAAATAAAGAGCTGAGGATGGGAATTCATTTGCCACCAATTCGTTTGGTTCTGGAAATATATTTTAATCTCTCTGTTCCCTAAAGGCAGGACACTTTGAAGATGGACTGAATTTCCATTAGCATTTGATAAAAAAACAAGTAACAGTAGTAGCCAAAAAGATTTTAAACTGGATGCTGCACTAATAACTCAGTGTCTTCTAAGTGGAACCAAATGTGAGGAAAATGAGTGCATTTGCTGGTGCTGCAGTGCTGGAAACCCTGCTGGTGTTGAAAAGCTGTGTGGAGGTGTAACTAACAACACAGGACACTCATGGAATGAGAATATATTGTGAGGGTCCTGCTGGAACAATGATCATTGGAGTATGGAATTATAATGTTTGCCTGTCCAACAAAGAGATCCTTTCCCCCCAAGGACCTCCAAATGCTTTCTTAGTTAGTAATCTCTAACTCACAGCTGTGTCTCTGGCATCTTCCCTCAGTTCTTCTGGGATGTTTCTGTGGCATTCTGCAAGCTGCACTCAGATTCTTCCCTTTGGCCATGGCCAAAGTCAAACAAAGCACCTTCGACTTCCAGCAGAAGAGGTGTTTAAGCCACCCCAGTTTCTCTCTTTCACTTGTATTAAACAAAATCTCCCCCTCCTTTCCAAATTTTGAGAGGTTCATATGGAAAAGGGACCTGGCCGTGGTGACGCCAAATGTGCAAAGATTTATCAGTAGTTTTCTGCCTAACAGCCAGAGATCTGATACCCTGTGCCAGAGGCTTGGGATGTTCCCCATCCATGAACTGGTTGGACAAGAAAGGGGGAGAGGAGTCCAGGTGAGCCCAGGCAGGTTTCTCAGTCTTTATTCAGGGTATTTGCCTATTTCTGCTTCCTCTGTGGTTCCACGTGGGCTCACGCTGCCTCTCTTTGTCTCACACTTGTTTGGGTTGTCCCCTCATCAAAACCCCAAAATCCAGCCCCAAAGGACAGCCTGGCTCCCTCCAAAGCCTCACTGGAGGAGAAGCAACGCCATGTCCTGTTTGAGGGATGCCTGACAATGGCTTTGGCCATGGGCAGGGGTGGTGGGGGGTGTCTCTGAAGGGCTGAGGTGACACTCAGTAAGTGAGAAGGCAGCAGCTGCCCTTCCTGCCCTGCCCAGCCCAGCCTTTCAGGGCAACTTGCACGTTTCTTTCCATAAGAACTTCCCCCTTGCTTCCCTGCCTGGGGAGGGAAGAAGGGAAATGGGGGAGCCCCTTTGCCTCTACTTGGCAGACACCCCACTGCAGACCACTCAGCCTTCTTCTTTTAATTTTCTTTCTCCTTCCCAGTTTCTTTAGTGTTGAGGAGAGAAAGGATGGAAGCATCTCCAGTGTAATGCCAGGATGTGGGGTTTCCATAACTGGATTTCCCTCTTCTTTTTTACACAAAGCCTGAATTTACAGTGGAGAGGTGCCAGGATGTGGGGTTTCCATAACTGGATTTCCCTCTTCTTTTTTACACAAAGCCTGAATTTACAGTGGAGAGGTGCCAGGATGTGGGGTTTCCATAACAGGGTGAATCTCTTAACTATTTTTTACACAAAGCTTGAATTTACAGTGGAGAGGTGTTGTGGACATGGTGGGTGTGCAATGGAAGTTAAAAATGAGCAGCACAACCTGGCTGTTGGTCTGATCAGAGAGTTCAGAGGAAACTGCCTCCAGCAGATGTCATTGTCAGGGTAATGCTGCCCTTGGCACTAAAAATGAGATGTAGTGCCATCCCTGGAGATAAAGCAGGCTGCAGAAGCTTCAGACACATCCCTGGTGAGAGCTTGCAGTGCAGGGCAGGAGTGGGTGGATGCAGATCCCTGGGGGGGTCAGACCCTCCAAATGCTTGCTCAGCCTCTTTGCTGGAACTCCCTGCCAGGGCTGGGGAAAAGATTTCACAACCCGGCCCCAGGAGTGGGGCTTTAGCTCCTGGGTGAAACAGAACTGCTTGGGGGTTTTATTTATTTTTCAAGGTGAGTCAGCCCTTAAGTAAAAGCTGCTTCCGACCCTGACTCTCCTGCCTGTTTATTTGCTGTGATCACCTGTAACCTAGTATTGCAAAACTCCTGTGGATGCACTAATGATGCCTTTGCAAAGTTTCCCCAGCAAAAACCCAACTGGCAAATGAAAAGCACGTGCTTCTTTCAACATGCTCAGCTGTAAAGTTGAGTCCTGCCAGGCTGGTGGGCTCAAGGTGCTTTGGGGAAGTTTGGAGAGCCACCTCCAACGCCCTGGGTTCCCTTTCCCAGGCTGGTTTGTTGCCTGAACTCTTGGAAAGGAGTGGAGCACCTGCACATCCCCTTCTGGGGATTCCCTTAGCATGGGGAAGCTCCAGCAGGTGTGGAGCTGGCAGGGTCCCAGTCCAAGGTGGAGCTGGGATGTGTCAGAGCCTGCGCTGGGGCTGCAGCTCCGAGTCAAAGGGGCTGCAAAGTGATGGCTGCTCTCAGCTCTGCCCCTTCCCCAGGGCCAGGGAGAGATGCTGAGCTCCCTGAGCTGCTCTGCACTCCCCTCCAGCCGCAGGGATTTGTCCCCTCTCTGTCGCTGGGCTTGATGCTGACTAATGGTGTCAGGAAGGGGTTGGGAGGAGGGAGCTGATTCACCTCCCTGCTTTAAAGATCGCGGCCGGGCGAATTCCTGATTAATGGATGTTCTTCTCAGCTTCGTTTTCTTGAGGTCACTGTTGAAAAGCACAGGAGAAAGCGGGGGGGTGGGAGTCTGGCTGGACGTGTGTGATTTGGGGGGATCCCTGGGGAGGCTCTGGCTGCTCGGGCAGGGGGTTCCACTCTCCTTTTCCATAGGAGGCAGTTCCCTGTCTGAGACTAACAAGTTATTCCTTCTGCTGGGTCATTGGATCCTCTTCATAAGACCTTTCTGGCTTATTTGAAAAACTTAATGGTTTAGGGGTGAACAGAGCACTTCTTTCCCTTTCATTGAGAAGATTCTGAGCACTTCCTCTGAAAAGCAGAGAAGGGAAGAAAAGGATGATTATTCACATGAAGTCAGTCCCCGCAGCAAATGACTGAACAAAAAAAAGTCAATTTTAAAGAGTCAATTAAAAGTTCAATTAATTCTTCTGGAGCCGAAGAGTCATATGATAAAGTTCTAAGGAATATTCCAAAAAGGGACAAGTTTGAATGTGTTGCTGCTTTGTCTCGTGAGATGCCAGTGGTCAGTCTGAAACCTCTGCTTGTACAATCCCTGCTTGTTTTGAACCTCAAAGCTCCATCCAGCCTGTGTCAAAGTCTTGCTTTCCAAAAGCGTGGACCCCTCTGCCTAGGGAAAGCTTGTGACTGGTGGAAGGTTTGCTGTTGGGTGCCCTCAGACTCTTCTGAAGGTGTGATTGCTCAGATCAGCTCCAAGAGCTGAGATGGAACTTGCAGCAGGGTCTCAGTGCCTCAGAGAGAAGCAGCAGAGACTCTTGTTCCCTGCCATGGACAGTCTTGAGCCTTCTCATTGAACTGATCATTATTTATTATACACACACGCTCTTATGAACTCTCTCTAATTTAAAAACATGTGAATAATTCCAGATGTGAGTGTTCTCGTGTGGAACAACTTAACTCAGTTACACTTGGCATTAAGTTACAAGAGGGAAATGTGGATTTTGGTACTTATTGCTGAATAGCAGAGGCCAACTCATAACATTCTTCTCCTGGAAAAGTGCTGTCTCCAAAGTTCTTAAATATTGAGTGTCTATAATAGGGCCAGAGACACGACAGCACATGTGGAGCACATGCAGGGGAAGACACAGGACATGAATTTTTCTGCAGGTTTCAACAAAGCCAGAATCTTCTCTGCCCTTTCCACTCTGCCCTGAGGAACAAAGGCCCCAGGGGATTTATTTCTACAGTCATCTGAGAGCTGCCAGCACAAAATGAAAGCCCCGAGGGTTTATCCAGTCACAGAAGGGGCATCCACAGCATGTCAGTGTGAGAATGCAGCTCAGCTCTGCTCTCAAAGTGAGAGGGCAGTGGCCTGGCACAATGTGGGACTCAGAGACTTGGGGCTCTTTGTTGGAGTGCTCTGGGACTTGGGGTGTGCTTGAGAGTCCCACATCCCAAATGTTCCTCTGCTCCATGGCTGAGCTTCTCCATGGCTCTGCTCCATGGCTGAGCTCCATGGCTGGGCTGAGCTCCATGGCAGAGCAGCTCTGTGGCAGATCTGTGGAGCTCCATGGCAGAGCTGCAGAGCTCCGGGGCTTAGCTCCATGTCTGAGCTGTGGAGCTCCGTGGCTGGTGGCACCTGGTGTGCACAGTGGTTACTCAGCTCCTCATGGATGTAGTTTCCCATTGATTCTTGGTGAAATTGATTTATAGAGCCATAAAATGGAATTGATTCCTTTACAACTTTTTTCCCTCTTAAAGACCAATTGTTTTTTCTCGAGCAAGTTTGTGTTTGTGTGAGAATGTGCTCCTGCACCCACAGCCCCAACTCTGCTCTTTCTACTCACGCTGCAAAAGACCAGTCTCAATCTCAAATGTCATCTGAAATTTGAATGCTGTATTTGATGTATGACCTGTAAGAAATGAAACGTGCCAGGACTTGTGAGCTGAAGCCCCAGTGGTGGGCAGAACCACAAAGCAGTGAGCCAAGGGCTGTGGAGAATGTCTGTTGTGGTTGTGTCTGGGTTCTGAGTGGCTCCTTTGGTTTAGTGTAGGTGGGTATTTTTACTCTGCCTGGCTCACGAACAAGGGCATGAGAATTCAGAATTTACCTATGAGCAGTTTAAGACTCTGCCCAGTTTTCCTTTACAAGCTCATAGGTAGGAACCACAGTTTTATTCTAACCCCAGTATTTTTATTGTGCTTAATGCCTGTCACTGACTGTAGCTCTGAAGAGGCTTGTGTTAGGAGAATACAGTATTCTCTGCCTGGAGCAATATTGTGAGAAACTGTGAATATCATGGTTCTCTGTTACTCTTTTTGCACTTTCCAGGTCATTTCAGTCAGGAAGTTTAACTTGCAAATTTGTGTTGTGGTTTTGGGCTCCTCTGCTCTTCCTCCTCTCTTCCTCTCCTCTTCCTCCTCTCTTCCTCTCCTCTTCCTCCCCTCTGAGTGACTTGGGCAATGGTTGCTGTCAGCAGAGAGGTGATGGAGGGAGAGCTGGCTCTAGGCAACATCTGATTTGAGTAGGAAAGGTCTCAGATGCACAACTCTTACAAAAACTTTGGCTGGCCATAATCTGCAGCCATTTGAAAAGTGTGGAGGATCCAGCAGGAGCCTTTGCTGGGCATTGGTGTGAGTTTATCAGGATGGCCAAGAGTATTGTCCTGAGGCTGGTGAGTGTGCAGGTGCTGCAGAGGTGTGTGTGCGTGTGAACAAAGCTTTGGAGGGATGTTGCGTGCAGGATGCAGAGCAGATAACAGCCCTTTATCTGCTTCTCTCATATCTACAGCTCTGAATCCCTCATGCCATTATTTTTGGAAAGGTACTCCAAATGTAAGCAAATTGCTCTGACCCAGATTTTAAACCGGGGGAGGAACTTGAATTCACAGGCAAGATAATACGGGCCCTTTTTATTTAAACCTATCTTGCTTAGAGAGGCTTCCACCAGCAATCAGCCTTCCCCAGGCATCCCAGGAGGCAGCAAAGACTTTATTCAGCACCTTAGTGATCCTAAATAGCAGTCTTTGAGAGGGAAAACTATATCATTACTTTGTAAATTAAACCTGTGGCAGTTGAATTATGCTCTAGTTTTACAGAGGTGTTTTATATACCACAGCCACATTGTAAACTAGATTTTGTTTGCTTGAAATTATACCTGTAATTTGTAGTCTGTCTCTGACAGATGTGTGTGTGT
>VZTY01012779.1:0-15310 GCA_013400935.1 Turnix velox | reverse complement strand
TTGACCATCAAATTGTCTAGCTGTCTATAAAATATACAGACAATACATTTTAAATGAGATGTCCCCTCTTGGCAAATAAGGGAAATGTTAAACTGACTCAAAACTTATATGCCATGCACTTGATCCAGAGAGATTCTTGGAAGGTAGATAGACTTGTTTACTTCCCACAGATACTTAAATAATTAAAAAAATAAATATGCACTTTTCCCTTACAAGAGGCATTACAGTATCATTGGCTAATTATAGATTTCAATTCCTTCTCAACAGCATTTCATCATATATTCCTGAGATATATAGTGACAAAGACTTCCTTGTCCTCTGGTATCTACACAGAGACTGTTCTGCCTTTTCAATCATGTCTGCAAAACATTTTCAAATCTTCCAAGCCTGTCTCTGCCTATGGCAGGGGGGTTGGAACTCCATGATCTTTAAGGTCCCTTCAAACCCAAACTATTCTATGACTCTATGATTCTAAGCCTCTGTATTACTGGGTCTGTTCCTTTTACTGAGTTTCTGAGGCTGAACTGGAATAAAAGATTCTCTTGCAACAAATGAGTATTCACAGAAGTTATAGGTATAGTCCAGCTGGAGGTTCTCTTCATCACAATATGTACATAAAACATTAATTCACCATATTGCCTTTAATTTTCTATATATCAGTTGCCAGTTTCCTGTCTTCTCCCTGCTCCAGCACTCACAGTCTTCTAAGGGCCATGGAAGATGATGTGGGGAAAAACTGAGTATTAATATATAAACATGATTTGGAGACTCCATCATGAGTAGAAAGCCCACTCCTATTTTATCAGATCCAAACAATACTCAGAACTTTCAGTTTAAAAAAAAAAAAGTGCATATCAATTGCCTACCCATGTTTACAAATATTAATCTGTATATGTGGCATTCCCAGTTTGATTAAATTTTGTTATGGCTTTGTAACTTAGACAGGAATTGAACCACTGAGATGTGACATTTATTGCACTTTGAAATATAGATTTTGATATTAACAAGCTATTGTTTGATGAACTCTGAATAGTTGATGGAGTTGCCAGTATTTGTACCTTCTACTTGCATGTCCAAAATATTACAGCCAGATTTTTTTATCACTTTTGATAGATTCAACTCTAAATTCACAGTGACTGTTGCAGAAACATCTGAAAATTCTGCAATAAATAATGCAAAAGACAATTTGGGTTAATCCTGCAAATGATAGGATAAAATTCAGAACTAGCTTTTCACTATGACAGTTCCTCAATAACATTAATGAATGATACAGTCCTGTATAAGATGCATCATCTTTTAATGTCTTCTTTTGAGATTAGTAAAATTGCATTATATTCTGAATAAAATGAAATTACAATTGCATGACAGCCCTTATGCATTTAGATATTTGAAATTGATTTAAAAAATACAAGGGAATATGGTTATATTTTTAAAGGGTCTTTTACTAAATAATTTCTATCCCTTAATAAATATTGCAAATCCTGAACATTCCAGTCAACCTATTGTGTGTAATGCCCAGTGGAAATGAACAGTCAAGTCCTGCCTGTGCAGGAGAGAATTGGAGATGGAGAATTGTTTGTAGAATACTCTGCAGATGGATTGTGTGTAACTCTCTGACACCAAGCTGTGTGGTGCAGTTGATTCACCTGAAGGAAGGGATGGCATCCAGAGGGACCTTGACAGGCTTGAGAGGTGGGCCCAAGCCAACCTCAGCAAGTTCAACAAGGCCAAGTGCAAGGTCCTGCACCTGGGTGGAAGCAATCCCAAGCACAGACACAGGCTGGGTGGAGAGTGGCTTGAGTGCAGCTCTGAAGAGAAAGACTTGGGGGTGTCAGTTGATGACAAACTCAACATGAGCCAGCAGTGTGCACTCGCAGCCAAGAAGGCAAACCAAATCCTGGGTTGCATCAAGAGGAGTGTGACCAGCAGGTCCAGAGAGGGGATTTTGCCCCTCTACTGAGCACTGGTGAGACCCCACCTGGAGTTACNTAAGAAAGAAATTCTTTCCAGTGAGGGTGGTGAAGCACTGGAAGAGGTTGCCCAGAGAGGTTGTGGATGTCCCCTCTCTGGAGGTGTTCAAGACCAGGCTGGACAAGGCACAGAGCAGCCTGATGTAGTGGGAGGTGTCCCTGCCTATGGCAGGGGGGTTGGAACTCGATGATCTTTAAGGTCCCTTCCAACCCAAACTCTTCTATGATTCTGTGATTCCTATACAGGTGTGTTTCAGAAAGCATGGGAGTTGCTTCTCCATGTTGGATGATTAGCATGAAGAATGGACAGAATGATGCATGTAAGCCCTTAAGACCCTGGCAGCAACACCACTATAAATCTGGGGGTTTTTTTGAAGTAGATAGTGCATGTAAATTAAGGACTTACTGCCTCCTCTTATTACAAGGTTATTCTGACACCAGGAAAAATCATGGCTGAATGACCAAGATTCTTTGCCTGGGTTCTTTCTTTCAACAACAGATGTCAAGGTGTAAAATTGTCCTAGTAATAGTCAGTAAGTGCAGATCTCACTATGTTAACTCCTTCTGGATCCCAGGTAAGCTGCTATACTAGGTATAAGGGGAAGAAAGACCTCGTTACTGATCAGGTCTTTGGATCATTGTGTTGTCTGTCAAATATTGTCTTCTAGACCACTGCAAAACGTTTTCTGTTATGGATTTGGCCTTTACCATAGTTGATGTACTATTCTGTTCTGAAGAATTTCTTTTTGTCTGCAACTGATTACTATGAACTCTGTCCCAAGGGAAAGGTTTATAGGATTGGCTCATCCTCTAGTGTAGTAGTTACTGCATACCTAAAATAACAGAAGAAACCCTCTAAAATTAGAGAGTTGCCCATATAAAGCCTTTAAATTTTCTCTATTATTCCGCCATAACACTTCCCTGTGATTATTTCTTAAATGGAGATCAGTAGCTCTCTAGAGTCATCCTTGCCTGAAAAATTCTCCTCCATACTTTTCCTCTCAGGCTTGCTCAGCAAGTTTGGGGAGAACTCAGGGATGAGAAGAAATCTATGGTTGGTGAAAGATTTTTTTTCTTTTTAAAAACATGTTTAGAGAAAGAGGTTTTTGGTGCTTTTGTGGTGTTACTTTATTTTATGTAATCTTTTTTCCCCCTGCCTGAAAAGTTCTACCACAGAAAAGCCACTGGATAATGTCTACTCATCCCAAAACTCTGAAAAGTGTGTGGAATTGCTTTGGTAATTTGGAAAATTCTAGTACAAATCAATAAGAAATAGTCCCTGAATAGTCACACTTTTAATTTAAAAGGGTCAAAATGAAGTAGGAAAACTTCATAAATGTGAAAAGCACTATAGTGAAAATATACAAAGGTACAGACTTGTAGACCTTATAACTACTAAATATTAAAAAAGTATTTGACTGACCAAGATGAACCAAACATTGATTTGACTTATGAGATGCATGACTTGTAATACATGGTAAAAACCAAATAGAAAAAGAGCTTGAAAATTCTGCTGTTCTGTAATGACAGATCCACTTCTGTCACCAGTTAGATTAACTGTAGACAACTGCATTTTATAGTTGTCTGCATCTCGAGGGAGATTTTATTTGCTCTGCTTTTATCCAGTAATTGTTTAGGAAAGCATGAATATATACACTTAGCAGTTTTCATCAGGAAAAGTGTTGCTAACTAAGGCTACTGAATTTTCTTTCATGGGTTTGCAAACGTTTTGACGACTTTTTACAACAATAATTTGAAAATAATTGCATTAGGAATCACCATAGATCTGTATTAGGTTGGATTTATCACTGGAAGTGTTTTGTGCTCTACATGCTTTTTACAGCACAGAAAGCAGGGCAGATACTGAGACAGAAAATGAAGTAACACTGCTCCAAAGGCTGTTTCTTCAATGAGGAAAAAAAGAGGAATCTTCATCAAAACATCATTATGTTATTCACCTGAATTACTTGAGGTTCCAAGTAGAATTTATCATTAATTGGACATACCACGTGGAGACATGGTGGTAATTTTGTCCACTTGTTTCATTGACTACAAGCAGTACCTTTGATATAAAAATCACTGTTCTGTGAAAACTAATTATTTTTTCTCTTTGCTTATTGGATTGTAACAGCATGCATGTGGAAACACTGCAAAGATTTTTTTTTTTTTAAAAGCAGTTCAGGTTTTCACTATTTCATTGTGTACGTGCTGAAGTTTTTATTGGTTTTGAAGGTAATAGGTCTTTTCTCAGGAGAAGAAAGGTTGTATTAAATTATAGTCCTATTTAAAGTTTTCCACATTCTGGTATTCTGTTTTTACACTACTGTAAAGAAAAAATATTATTCAGTTCAATTTGACTCAGTGAGTTTAAAAGACCTTAGATACTACTTTCAGTATTGAAAACAGCACAGTATGTTCTCAGAACTAAATGTTATAACACGAAAGATAAAAATTGGCTTGATTGCTTTGTAGGTTTTATTCTTTCATTTTTCATACATGGGTTGAATTAGTAAAGACCTTGATCTGCCATGTGAACTTGTGTGCATGAAATAAAGGATTCTTATATATAGTAATGTTTATATCATTTGGACATTTCTTCATACAAAAAAATATTAGGTTCTCTGTAATTACAAATACAGCAAGGGCTGAAGGAGTTTGGGGTTGAAGGACTCTGAGGTCCCCCCTGAGCCTTCTCTTCTTCAGGCTGAACAACCCCAACTCCTTCAGCCCTTGCTGCAGCCCTTTGATCCTCTTTGTGGCCCTCCTCTGGACGCACTCCAACAGCAGCCAGATAGTAGAGGAAATTTCATGTACTATTAACACAAGGTTGGCTTATTTGCAGTGGTTCAGAAGTCAGACTTGTGTATGAAACTATCAGAACCATCACTGCAGATTGTCTTGTTCATTGGAAATCATTCATTCAAACACTTGGTGCTTTACTGCTCACTTGGTAAAGTTTATATCTCATTATATCTCAGCATGCAATGATGCAGCTCTAGAGTGCTCAATTCTTTCTTTGCACTGTGTTCAAAACCTGGGTAAGTAGAAAATGAAAAACAAAAAGGAAAATAAGCTTTCAATTTGGCAAGATATGTTGAATTTCTTTCAAATGAGAAGGCTTTTATCTACCTCTTCTTAATTTTGAGTTGTTTAGTAAACTGTAAAGTAACCAAAAGATAGCTAAGGACTTGTGATGCTAATCCTTTAAGAACAGGCTTGTGATGTTGCCCCCAAAGCAATATAAAAGTGATCAGTTGATGGTAAAACATTTTGAAATAATGAGGCTTTTGAGTGTAATCATGTAACCAGAATGCTGGCTGTTAGAGCAAAGTGCCAGCAATGCACTACAGAGTGAACTAATCCAAAAGGACAAATATAGTTGAAGATTCATAATAGGATTATTGTTGTAGTCTATTGTCTAGTATTAATGAAGATGATTCAGTGCTCACTTAAGCTCTTCAAAATGCATTAGAACTTCTGAAATAGCTGCAGTGTGAACAATCTGCTTAAAACTCTTGAATTTTCCTCTGTTATTACGAAAATAGCAAGGCAGTGTTAGTATGCATTTCTAGCACATTTCACGTTGTGAAAGTGCTGTGTTTTGTCTCTATGGTCTGACACAAATAAACCAGGTTCAGTTCACAAATCATTATATTAAGTCTTACAAGTTGTTGCATGGAGTTTTAGAGAAGATTTTTTGCTCGATTCTTTGATTCTGCTTCAACTATTTTTCACTGGTTGACAGCACAAAGGACAAAAAATGTGTCTGATGGTCCTTTTCATGTGAAAAAGAGCAATAAGGTTTTGTTACTGACCATTGGTGCTGGCAGAGATTTAGTGGACTAGATCTGCAACGATGCTGCTGCACAGATCCTCAGCTGCCATCTTTACTTTTCTATCGGAGTAAGGCTGAGAAGAAATCTGAGGACATTCCACAGCATGAAGGAGCAAATAAGTAAGGAAGTCATGAAGAAAAAAAACAGAAAGAAGGAATCCCCATTTGAGAAAGTATTTTAAAAATTATCATCTCATATTAAAAATGAAGTTGAAAAGAACCTCCTAAGGCCATTTATTTCCACTCATGACCTGAAGCAGAGCTTTCTTCACAGCTAGATCAAGTTGCAGAGCACTGAGCCAGGTTCAGAAAAATCTGCCCTTTTTCTGGGGCAGCTGAATATACAGCTTACCTTAGTTTATATAAGAGTACTCACTTAATAAAAACACTTTATTTTCCAATGATCTAGGCAAATTCACTGCCAGGGTGACAGTCTCTGATTTTAGTGATTCACATAGGGACCCTGAGAATCATCTAAGATCATCATCTTCATGGAGAGGAGAATTGTTTAGGAAATAAGAATGTATGGGCTCCTATTAGTCAGGGAAGTGTTAAGAAATGCACGAGGGTTTATGGGTATATTGGGAAACCCTCTATGGGGAAACCACACCAAAACTATGGTAGTTTTGTTCAAGAGAACAGAATAGAATCTCAGGGGTACTTTTTTATAGTGAAATAATGTATTTTTTATAAGTTTGCCATATTATTCCATTCTTTGGAGAGCTATGGGTGTTAAGGTGTCTATAAAATACAGTATTAAAAAAATTAAATTATAGGAGGCCACATAGAATAGACAAGATTAATTTGTTTCAGTGAAAGTCATACAGGTAAAATCTTATTTGGTGACAGGGTGAATGGAAGTTTGCAATTTATTTTTAAGATACAATGGATTTAGATATTTATTTTAAACAAATCAGTAGCCATATGTGGATGGATGCAATTAATTTGAAGCTTGTATTGTGCAATTGTACTTAATTCTTTGCATAAGGCTGCTCCCTTCTTTTCTGCTTCTCACTGAAACACTTAGCAGCATTAGCATGGGAGTGGCTTGGCAGAACTACACATGAACATGTAGCACATGTTTTCCCAAATCTTCAGTAAATATAATTTAAACACCTTCTCAAATAATGTTGAAGCAAATAGGACAGTTTTTAAAAAGAAATTACAAGTTATACCAGTATTAGCAGTGGAGATTAAAAGGAGTAATTTTAAAAAGATTTTATAACTTATTGAAATACTGTAATTTGTTTGCAAGCATTTCTACCCACCTATTCAACAGAAGTAGTGCAGCAGTATTTTTAGTTCCTTGTATGTAGTAAACATAAACTTTTGAATGCTGTATTATGTAATACTATTAAATTTTTTACATGGTAGAAAATGGAAAATTTTTCTGTGGGTTATCCTGGCCTTAGTAAGACATTAAAATAAATCTAATGCTATATCGTGAGAGAAAATAATTCTCCCTAACAAGTAAAAACAGTGCTGATCAATGACTTGTTGATACTTTATAAATTTGTAACAAAGCTACAAAGTAAAGTAGGAAAGAATTGGAAGCTACAGCTGATTTTCATAGCTCTTATATGTAATAGTTTTTTTCCTTGTGCATGTATTGGAAGGAATAATCTCATTTCTTAATGTGCTATTTGAATTGCATAATACTTCCCATATTTCTAAAGTGCAGATCTTATAATTAGTCTCCTGAAATTGGCTTGGCACTGAGCAGCCTGATGTAGTGGGAGGTGTCCCTGCCTATGGCAGGGGGGTTGGAACTCGATGATCTTTAAGGTCCCTTCCAACCCAAACTATTCTATGATTCTATGACTTGCTATTTGTCAATGAAAAGTCCTAAACTGTATGATGCAAATTGTGAATGTAAGCTATGCTAGTACATCTTCAGATGTGAATACATCCATTCCAGAAAATCACAGAATCATATTTGGATTGGAAGGGACCTTAAAGATCATCTATGGTTCCAACTATGTCTTCTTATTTAGAGCCACTGCCATCTATTGCTGTGCTGTCAGTGCAGATGTCCAGTTTCTGGCTCTCCTGCATCCTAACTGCCAGGCAAGAGAGGTAAAATTACCAGATGACATTTGTTTTCTTTTTAATTTTCTTTTTAATTTCTTTTTTAATTTTTATTTCTTTACCAATAGACCTTTCCAACTACAGTGGTTATTTCTGGGGTTTTCCAAACAAAACAAGTGAGTAAAATATAGTAATTTTTTTCTGTATTTTCAGCAAAAATTCTTTCAGAATTCAATTGTACCAGCTGAGCTGTAGATACTGATCCTGCTATTATCTTTTCTCTGGTCTAAAGCCAGCTTTTCCTACATTTTACAAGACTTTTTTAGTACACTGAATGCTATTTAGTTTCACTGTGTTTTATTTGTGATACAATTCTAACAAAAGACTGCAATTTATTTTTTTTTTTTACTCAAATTAAAAGTAATGGGGCAAAGCAGCTAATAAAAGACATTATCCAGCTCTAGTGGTTTAAAAAATTAGTTTTTCTCAAACATATAGCAAGGTGATTGTGAAATACAGGTGATCAGGTTCCTGAATTAATAGTGGCGATAAACAGAAGCTTACTTCTAATTTATTTTTCTATTCCAACACGTGCTTTATCAAAGGAGAAAAATCAAAATTTGTTCTATTAACAGCTTGAAGATCAGTGTTCTTACAGGATTGTTTTAATGAAGGTAAGCAGGATGCATTTATGCCTAAAGACTGTAGAATGCTGAATGCAATTTTAGATGATTCTAGTGAAGTTTTTCTTCTCAAGGCTGTTTATTCAAGCATTTCTGAACATCATGTTTTCTGACACCTATATTAGCTCTGTTGTTTTAAAAATTAAAGGGCTTGACTTATATTTCTTTCTTAAAATGAGGCATTTTCAAGAATTTTTTTAAAAGAAACCCTAAAAGCAATTTTTTAATTTGAAGCATCTAAACTCCAGAAGTAGTCATAGAATCATAGAATAGTTTGGGTTGGAAGGGACCTTAAAGATCATCGAGTTCCAACCCCCCTGCCATAGGCAGGGACACCCCCCACTACATCAGGCTGCTCAGTGCCTTGTCCAGCCTGGTCTTGAACCCCTCCAGAGAGGGGGCATCCACAGCCTCTCTGGGCAACCTCTTCCAGTGCTTCACCACCCTCACTGGAAAGAATTTCTCTCTTATGTGAAGTCTAAATCTACCCCCTTCCAATTTACATCCATTGTTTCTAGTCCTCCCATCTGATATCATATTATAAAGTCCTTCCCCTGCCTTTCTGTAGGACACCCTCAGGTACTGAGAAGTTACTCTAAAGTCCCTCCTGAGCCTTCTCTTCCCCAGACCTTACCTGTTTTTTAAAAAGTCAAACATTTATTCAGAACCTTTCAAATTTCAATTAAGGTGGAAAATATTTGACCTCTAATGAGTTTTAAAATGTAGATCTGGAAACTCAGTGAACATTTGCAACTCCCATTATCTGTAAGAAAAATTAAGCTATTTGACTGGATTTGGAATTAATATTTTTGGGTAAATGACCTAGAGTTTTTTGAATACACCATCTCAATTTATAGGTCATGCAATTGAAACCTAGAAAAAGTGGGATGACAGGTTCAAGGGCAGCTCTTACTGACTGGAGTGAACATTGGAGTGGATCCTTGGGTTTTAAATGATGTGGGTTTTCTTCCTCTCCTTCTGCACCTTAAGCGGAGATTCCAAATATAGAATCATAGAATAGTTCGGGTTGGAAGGAACCTTAAAGATCATTGAGTTCCAACCCCCCTGCCATAGGCAGGGACACTTCCCATTAGATCAGGCTGCCCAGTGCCTTGAGCAGCCTGGCCTTAAGCACCTCCAGAGAATGGTTTGGGTTGGAAGGGACCTTAAAGATCATCTCCATCTTTCTTTTACTACTAAATTGTATAGGTTTTCTGATAATGACAGGAGCTTGTTAAGCTAGTTGTAGTGAAGTACATATGTGAGCTTTATTTCCTGGGCAATTGATGCTTTTTCTCCATAGAATTTTTTTTATACTTACAATTGTACCTGTATACAGCATTATTAACTGAAAAAGATTTTATAATACGTGTAATAACTTCTTTTTATGGTGCAATCCTGTATCTTAATAGGCATTTTTAGACAGTTTACTGTAATCAGCTATGCTAGAAGTGTAGTTGTTTCAATACACTGCCTGGGAGCAAAAAGACCTTTGTGAATTGGAGGTTATTATATGGATTCTAATGTAATTCCTCTTCTGAGAGAAGTTAGCCTCTAGGGAAACATGCATATGTTCAGGCTATGGTGTGAGAGAGAGCTAAATATGAAGAACTTCCATTCACGTGACTGCTGTGACTGGACGACTTCTTTAAGGCAGAGAAACAGTTGTTTGATTTCATCACTAGGGCTGATTCCCCAGAACTTGTCTTTGTTTTAAAGGTTTCTAGAAAAGAAATTGGGAAATTAAAACTCTGTGTGATAGGCTTATCATATCATATCATATTAAAAAGTCCTTCCCCTGCCTTTCTGTAGGATCCCCTACATCTCCATTGATTTCTAGAAGTAATAGACTTGAGTTTATTAATGGTGAAAGTTGCTGTGCATTATAATTAAAGCTGGGAGCGTGTGACATCTCGTAATATTTTTTTGCAATTTTATTCCTTAGTCTTTGATTTAAATCATTCAAATGTGCATTTAAAGCTGTGTTGCATGCAGTTACTCAAAAACAAATCCTTTTTAAAAAAATTCCTCATGGTAGCATGAATATAAGGCATTGCTGAGTTTATAGGAGATAATAATTCTCTCATGCATGTTTTTGTGTTTCTACATCACATTTTTTTGAGTTTGGGATTGGTCTATGGGGAACATTGTAATTTGCATTTGGAAAGAAGTCCTCTGTGTGAAAATTTCTTTTCTTGACAGGCTTCTGGGTCTTGGAGATCTCCAAGTTGGTTTGTCAGGTGAAATCCATTTCTATTGAAGTAGTCATAGAATCATAGAATAGTTTGGGTTGGAAGGGACCTTAAAGATCATTGAGTTCCAACCCCCCTGCCATAGGCAGGGACACCTCCCACTACATCAGGCTGCTCAGTGCCTTGTCCAGCCTGGTCTTGAACACCTCCAGAGAGGGGGTGTCCACAACCTCTCTGGGCAACCTCTTCCAGTGCTTCACCACCCTCACTGGAAAGAATTTCTTCCAGTTTACATCCATTGTTTCTAGTCCTCCCATCTGATATCATATTAAAAAGTCCTTCCCCTGCCTTTCTGTAGTCTGGTGGACTTGTCATTTATGCTGTTAGTGTTTGCTTCATGATTGTCCTGATTAGGTGCAGAAGGGTGTGTGAGTTTCTGCTAAATTTTAAGCAGAGTAATAATATGAGGATATGCTTGCATGACTTTTTCAGGTTATGTCTGAAAAGTTTTGCACATGAGGTAAATGAAAGACTTTTCTAATCAAACCTTGCTTCTGGACCATAAGCTGTGGAATCCATCAACCAGTGGTGAGAGAAAGACAAGTCAAAACTAAACAACCCTCCCAAAATCCACATCTCTTTCCAGCTCTGGTTCTTCTGCTTCTATGGGGCTCCTAAATGAGTTCTCTGAAGCTACCAGAAATGAAGTCGGAATCTTTAGGGTTTTGCAATTGGAAACTTGGGAAGTTTGCTTGTGTCCTCACCTTCCTTCATTTCAGTGTTGTCATTTCTTACAGAAGGCAATGCTAACTCCCTGGTATGCTTGCTTATTTGAATTAGATAAAAAGCCCTGCACAAGCTTAGTGTTGTGTTCCATATGTTTCTGAGAGATTGGATGTTACATTTTTGACACATTTATTTGGCTGAAGATATATATAATTCAGATCTTGCGTGGACCATTAAGATTTGATGGTATGTATGGTTTCTTTACAGAGGAAAAAGGAGGATAGGGCTTGGGATTTTATTTATTTATTTGTTTTGGGTTTGCGTTTTGGTTTCTTGTGTTGCTTTACTTCTACTGGATATGTTGCTATAGTATATTTTTTATTGGTAACATGATTCTCAAGGGTTTCTGTGTAACACAGAGTTTTTTAATGGGGGTGCACCTGTCTAGATTACATGGTTACTAACTTGAAAAAAAAATCTGTTAGAGCTATGGAAAGAGTAAAGAACTACTTCAGCCACAGTATCTCTTTCTTGGTGTATGTCTGCAGCTTACACCTGAGACTCTTATCCTCAGAAATAGATTTCTTCATTATAAGATCTCTATTTCACATTCTTCAGCTCAGATATTATCAATGGATTGCTTGTTGGGAGTTTCCAGTGAGGACTAGTAGTCCTTTGTGGGTTTGGTTTTTGAGGAAGAAATTGCAAAGATTTTGTAATATAGTTTGTTTTTTAAAAACCCTTTCATTTGCTTGAGTGAGGAACAAGGTTTTCATCACAACATGTAGAAGTTCATGGATTTCATGAGCCAGCCTATTATATAGAGCTGCCCCTTTACTTCATGGGGCTTCTTTGCTTTCCAGTCTTTAATGAGGGACCAGCAGATGGCCAAATTTTTGAGTTACTTTATAGTATAGTGATAAATTTTGAAGCAATCTCTAATGGAACTGAACCATTAGTGACAAAAGCTCTGGGGAGCATGTACTGGTTTATCTTTCATTATCTCATATGTGATTCAAGAAGTCTCTATTAGTTCCTGTTCTCCATTATTCTGGAATGTTTGTTTACTTCTAAGTAAGATGAACATCACCCACACTAAAGAACCCAGGCAAATACAAACCTTGGATATATTTAATAGCATATAAAATATTTGTCAAGGGCTTATATGTATTTAATCTAAATCATATTTGGCAATTCTAATATTATGTTTACTACAATTTGAGAAAAAGGCACTATATAAAATCAGAGCATCAGAGTGGAGAATGAGAGGAGATTATAGTTGTACGGTCAGTTATTTTGTTTCTTTGTAAATGAAATTCACTGTAGAGTATCAGTTTCTGAGCCCTGTTTTCCACTCAAGTTGTTCTGTAAAGATTAAATTAAATTCACTCTAGAGTATACTCTTTCAGAGATTGTAACAGTTCCTATTTGTTTGAAATATACCTCGACTTTCTTAATAGTGAAAGGAAAAGTTGAAAAGACAGTTTTCCACCTCATTGCTTCTTTTTGTAACAGTTCTCATAATTCAGCTGCAGGATTCCATTGAATATAAATTGAAGTGAACCTATGTCAGAATGGAAATATCAAATTCATATAGAGGTGCTGTGCTTTGCTCTTTTCAAGTGGGGGGTAAAAGTTGTACCACTGTGATTACTTAGAACTCGGGTGCAAGGTTTGTGAGGTTTGAGCAATAGCTGTATTTAAAGTACTGTGACTGTACAGAGCTTTTCCTACATAAATCTTTTCCACTGTATGAGCTGCTTGCTTCTGAGTTAGCAGACTCAAAAGTGATAATCTGTCTGACGAGAAAATAGGAAGCTCTGTGAAGGTGAAAACCTCTAGCTTTCCATTCCTACGGATGACCAAACAAACATTTGCTCTGTGTCATCACTAAGAGAAACAAGTAAATATAAATATGGTTGAGGCCATCTAGAGATATAAGAGGAAGCTTTTTATTCCATACTTCAGACACTAAGAGGCTTTTTGAAACTAAAATGCAGTTTAGTATTTTCATTCAGGAGACAACTTACATTTCATAATGGGTTAGGAAGCCAATACTGTACAAACTGGTGGGTTGAAGGTGTAGTCATTGAAATACCTGGATGGTTTTTCTCCAGCATTTTGAGCCATCTGCTCCCACAAAGGACACAAGGAATTTCTGAATGAATTGTCAAGCATTCCTCAAACCAATGCTTTTGAGAGGATACTCAAGTTAACTCATAAGCACATTAGTTGCTGGAAACACCTCTCCATTAGAAGACAAAAAAATGCTTTCACAAATCTTTTATGAAGCTCAGTAAAAACAGTGTTTTGTAAAAAAGTCAACCCCAAAAGTATCGTGAAGTGCTTGGGTTTATTCTTTCAAGCAGTTAAAAATAATGATGTAATATTTCCTTTTTATTTACCTGCTGGGTATCAGGCATGTCTAATGCATGTTGGTGCTTGGGGAAACTTCAGACATCCAGGTATGGGCAGGCATATCTAGGCAGAAGGGTAGGATGGGAAAATGGAGCCTTCTCCTAGCTTAGAATAATCCTATTAAGAAAAGAGCAGCAAGTCAGAAACTCCCCAAGGGTCTCATCTGTGCTGTACAGAGATGGAAACTACGCCAGTTAAATTCTGGAAGTTTTTGTTAGCTGCTGTACCTTTCCAGAATAAATATAATTCTGTAATTGGTTAGGAGAACCTGTGAGTTGTGTTCTCTAGTACTATGTACTGGGTGCACTGATTGTATTTATCACCTATTAAGTCAGAGCTGAAACTATGACCTAAGTTTCAAAATTTTTATTTTAATGTAGATTTAAAAATATTACTTTAATCCCTGCACCTTTTACATCACAAAAAAATATTATTTTTCTTAAGTAATTATCCAAATGATTACAATATTAAATAACTCATCTTTTAATATCAATCCTATACAGTTTTGTGATGCTTTTTTAATACTGCAGAAGCATTTAGTTGTTCTTGGATTTTCATTTGTAACATAGATTCATTATTTAAATACAGACTGTTAGTTTTCCTAATTCTGTGTAATTAAACTTAAATACATTTGATGGCTATTCTCTCTAAACAATGCTACAATTTTCTTATTAGAGTGAAAGAAGGATCCCTTTTTGGTTTATATTTCTTTTAAAAATTTTCTTTCCATGGGCAAACATTTATTACACATTTGTGGGACTATTCAATCCTCATCTATTTCCTCTTTTGAAAAATGTTATTGAATCTAACATCAGGAAGCTCAGAGCAGCCTCTGATCTCATGAAAAGAGTGGCTTTATATTTACAGAAGCATATTTTGAAGAAGCTTCTTCTTTATGAAGGGAACAAAAGGAAAAATGAATTAGGACAAAGATGTTTTCCAAATTTGCAAATGTTATGCATGGAAGACTTCTGACGTGTTTTCCTTTTTATTGGTTAGCAATGCTATTTACAACAATAAGAATAAAAAGATTATTCTTCATCAAAAAGGTTATTTTTTGTTTCTTTGTTGCTGTACTCATAGCTGATTACATGAAATGGCAGAATAAAGAGCACAATTTCCCTCCTCTAAAGAGTGCTGCTCTTTTTCTTTAACAAAATTAATGAAAGATATGGTATTAGTTAAGTAATCAAAGTTTCTTTCAGAAGGATGGAAAAGAAAACCAGAGAAATGAGCATCTAAGAAAGATAATTCCATATTTGATTTAGAAGAACTTTCACATCAATGGAGGACTTGGGATCAGATGCTGATAAAATATCCCAACAGAATGAAGCTGTTGATATACTTTTTTGAAGAATGTTTATACTGGTTTTTCTTAGTCAATCAGACCAGTGAAGCAGAAGAAAAATTTATGTGCAAGGCAATGCACAGTGTGTATACCATAGAATCATAGAATAG
>VZTY01012739.1:7841-31329 GCA_013400935.1 Turnix velox | reverse complement strand
ATGATTCTATGATTTAGGTAGATAAAATAAATTTTTAAAGTGAGAACAAGAATGAGGACTATCATTGTGCGACTGGCACAACCTTTCTCATAATAAGTTCATTACAGGTAAAAATTGTTCATTACAGCGGTATTCAGGGAAAGCAGAGCTATCGACTGTCTCTTCTACTTTCTTCATCATGATACAAAACCAGCTGAATGAACAGTAAAAGATTTTAAGCAGAAACTGTGGAAAACTATATTCAACAAGCTATTTTAAGCAAGAATTATGAACTATTCACTATTTATGTTGTCAATGTAAAAAAGAGACTATTCAAATTTTGTTTTTAAAATTCATTTCTATAGTTAGCTAAAAATCTAGTTGAGACGGTAGTTCTCATTCAGTTTCAATAATCTGCAAAGAGCAAGCCTTTGAGAGTTGTAATTTTTAATATGCAAATTATTTATACTATATTGATGTAACTATTTCTTAACATGGTAACATTGTAAGAGAGCCAGACTTCACATAATTCATTTAAATCTGTACAACTACCAGATAGTACTCACTACTAACTATAATCTCAACAAAGTTATGAAAATGCTCTTCCATTGAATAAATGGTGAGATTTCACCAAGAAAGTAAACAAAAGTCAAACTGTGGAGTTTTTTAAGCACAAGTAATATTCTCACTACATTGTAATTTCTAAGGGAATATTAATTTCTATGTAATATTCCCATTACTGCTGTAATTTTATTTCATTTTTTTCCCAAGAACTTATATAAATGCATTAACTTTCAAACTCTTTTTGACCTAATTATTTCTTTTCCAAGAACCAAAACTCACAATGCCTTTCAACATTTTTACCTAGCCTATTTTTACAAGATTTTTTTTGGCAAAGCTCAGATTCAGAATTATACAAAGCCTGAAAATTAAAGGGAAAGATTCATCAGCTTTAAAACAAATATTTCCACAGAACTAATGAATTCACAAATATACCACCTAAAGCTATCTCAAACTAAGCAGGAGAAAAATAAATGCACAGGCATTCTCTGTATGGATTTTTTTCTTTCACAGTGCCAAGTTTCAACTTACTTCCTCTCTCAAGGAGCAAAGAGATCTTCAGATGGACATGGCAAACTTTTTAGAACAGTGAGATGAAAAGATTAAATTGAGTGAAGAAAGCTTCACACATTTTCTACTTCATTTTGAAAACTTGGATCTGGGAAAGCAATATGATTGCATATAGTAGCAAGTCTGACTGATATAGGTCATACTCCTGTATGTATGCTTTGATCATGCAAAGGTTTGGTGTTTTTTTTTTTAACATGACTGTAAATTCCTTTGGATTCCATCATGCTTGGAGATCCTAAACCAATGTAATAATAAAAAGATAAAATGAGTCTGAGGTCATTTAATAAATAATTTTGACCTGAAATTTTAAAGCTATTGCATGTACAGTAACTTTTTCTTTTGTGCATACAATTACTACATACTTAAAGAAACTTGGTTTAGTACAATAATTTTTTAATTTAATAAGTACTTCACAAAGTACCTCCAAAGCTGTTTAAAAGCATTAAGCATTATTTCTGTATGAACAGGTGGAGAAAAAAAAGACCAGAAGAAAAAACCCACCGAAACCTGGGGCAACATAATCCACTCAGATCCTCTACAAGACTCAACATCTGTACAGAAGATTCCTTTTCTGTACTGAAAACATCTGCTTGCAAACTACAAAAGGAAAATTCTACTGCTTTTTTTCTGGTAAGCAGCCTGGCAAGACAACATCATAATCTTTCAGTGTCAGTGGTCCCCCCCCTCACAAAATCTATTAAAGCAAATTATACAGAAGTATCTTTTTCAGGATTTCAATTCTATAAGCTTAAGAAAAGCAGTATATTCCAGTTGCTTTCCACACTCAAGGCACAGAAGATATATAATACTTCAGTATCTAATGATACCATGAAACTTCAATCTTTTCTTCATTAACTGTGTATTATGCACAGAGCACAGAATATGAGGTTACTAGGAGAAAACTGTTTGCTTTCTTGTTATCTGTACTTGCTAGATTACAATGAAATCAACCTTCAGCACCTGCTAAGAGCCATGACATTTGATCTATAGAAGATGGATGGACAAAAGAATAACTTCAACAAAGAGGTAAAATATACAAAATTTCAGGAAGCTGATACAAAGCTTCCAAAATTAAAAAATGACATTTTAAGTAAAATCTACCCAGCAACCAAAATGACTTTTCACTTACTGTTCTACTGAATGTTAGCATGAAACAAAGAAGGGTGATTAATAAACAGGATAAATAACTTAAATATAAGAAAATTTAGGTCTCGGCAATTTTAAAACCTCAGATAATACCTGAAACAGATGCTGCTTCACTAGTCCACTTCATATATAATCCAAAAATAATATTTTTTGCCTGAAGTCAGTGTATTTCTTTCTAAAAAGATATGAAACAAGACATCACTCATGAATACCCTGGCTTGCTTACAACTTGTAGAGCATCACAGCAACTGCAGAATTACTGGTACTGATTTTGCTCCTAGTGTCATTACTTGAATGTATTTCTTCCATATAAGTGGCTGTGTAACACTCGTGTGACTGGTCAAACAAAAATACAGGAAGGCTACTGAGATTATCCATGTTTCCAGAATGAGCATTTCAGTGCATTAGCAACACATCAAAGTCATAGAAGAACATAAAGAAGTGGTATAAGCTGTTACACACTGCTCCAAATGTGTTAAACATACCCTTATATAACTGTAACAAGTGTTCCACAATAATCTTGAGGAGTTAAAAAAAAAAAAGCAACAAACCCCAGAAGACAATTATCATATAGGACCATATAATTTAACAAATTGACAGAGTAGTAGTGTGCCATTTCTATCTTCTAAATATTGTCCACATCATCACTCCTAGAGTAACCCATCCAGAATCTACCCTTCAGAATTTGAGTAAACAACATTTTACAAAAAAGCATAAGCCTAATAGTCAATTTTTTTCTGTACATCCCTACTGCACACTAAGCTGTTAAGCAAGTAAACCTCAAAAGATCCCACGGTCCCCCCCCATTTAAGAGGCCTGCTCACAAAACCAAATCTTCTTTCACCTTTCTCTCAAGAATGATCAAAGTATGGAAATAGGATTAGGAGCCTTCTAAATTATCTTTCTTCTTTTCATCCACATAAAGAAATTCTGCTCTTAGTATTCCAAGACAGCTATGAATTGTTTGCACTATCTGGTCCATTTAACTATATTACTTATATTAATTTTTTTTGTTATTTCCACTAGTTATTAGGTAAGTAGGAGCCAATATTAGTATGATTCACTGAATTTCCCCCCCTTTAATGGCAAAATATCAATAAAATAATACCAAATCCACCAGATTTCTGTTTATCTACTTAGTAACAATTAGCATCTAATGCAAAGTACTTTCTGAAGTCTTGTAACCAATGTAAACAAGAAAGGTTGGAGAGCTAATACTATCACCTCACATCTTACACTGATTAGAGCTTGAGAAGCCACTACTCACATTCATAAAAATGTTGGTATCTAGGTTTACTGAAATTAGAAGTATGGCTTTTTATAAGTGTAACTCACAAGGTTTAGTTTGCATTTATATGTTTACAAATTTTGATAATGGATTAAGAAAGTCATCTCACAGAGAACAATATGATCAGTAAAATAAAGCAAGAAACTGGGATATTTTAGACAGTCATACTAGAGCAATGAATTCCTGCCGGGAACTGATCGCAGACAGTATCTTCTGCTGGGCAGTTAGTCTCCCACTGGGATGGGAAGCACATACATTAGGATTTTGTACAATATAATAAACAGTGTTTATTTCTTACATAGAGCTTTAGAGAGATTGCAGGATTATTTCCACTCAATTCCTCAGTTTTTTATTTATCAACATTTTTAAGCACAGCATAGCAAGGTACAGTTTCATAACAGTCCTCCGTGTTCTGTGTGTTCTGTGATTTTTGTAACTGTTGGTCGCCTTGCAAGAGTCAAAAGTCAACACAAAGCAACCTCTGAAGACTAGTAGCAAATGCCCTTTATTGGTGCTTCTCAGCACTGCATCCAGATCAGCCAGAGCTCTAACCCAAGTCTGTCCTCTGGAAAGCTACATGCAGTTGCAAAAAAATCAGGATATACATGTCATCTGCTCTGTTCCAATTTGTTATTGTTTTATTTACTCTGAAGCAGAGCTACAAATAACTGAGACCTTATCAATTTTCAAAAGAAGCTTGTATAATTACATTGGTATGCCCTATGGAAACACTATTGGGCATGGGTAAGCCCAATAGAAACACTATAGTAATCTTCAATGATTAGCTAGCCCTGCTATTCCCAAAAAATCATTAATATTATGAGAGTTCCACCACTCTTCAATGGAAAAGCTGATATGTGACTGGCAGAATTACCATTAACAATGGCAATCCACAGGCTTTATGACATCCTACCTCTTGACAATGTTTTATGACAAAAGTAGTGATATGCTCAGTACACAGTATGGCAGGATTGCTCCTATAAGACCTTTCTCATCACTTAAGATGCCTTGAATGAACACAGCCTTATAAGCAAACCTGTAAGACAGGTATGATTCTTGTGATGGATGGGAAACTAAAAGCATGGATCTGCAAGACAAACTGTTCAAAGTAGCCTTTGCCATTGGAAGATCCACTACACCTATGATCTACTCCACTCCCCTGTGGCCATTACTAGATCTAGCTGGCCCTCCTGCCTCTGTTCACTGCCAGGTGCTTGGCGTCTCTTTGGGTAGACTCACTGTCCTAAAAAAATCAGAAAACAGACACTAAAAAAGAGAAGGGTATCTTGGGGAGCTGATCAAATCACTCTATTAATCATGCTTTCCACTGAAAAACAATGTTTTTTTAAAAAAATATATAAGGACGTATTACCTTCAGCTAGTGAACTGAAGTGACTGACTTTCTGGATACTATGCCACAAGAAAAAGCTGATCTCACATTTCATTTTTATTATATTTTCTAAGACTAAAGCAATTGTTTACAGTATCTCCTTCAAAAAAAAAAAAACTGACATAAACTATACAGAAACACAAGCACAATTTTATGCTTATGCCCACTGAGAAAAACCTGTTGCAAGCTGATTATTCCCTTCAGCAAACTGAATTCAACTATTTACCCAGTAATTTCCCTCATTTCAGTGATATGATGTACTTTAAACCTTCAATTAAAAAAAATACATACTCTTATTATTTAATAGCAAAACTATTTTGCCTTAATTTTTAAAATATTTTACTAAGTTTACTACAATAGAATTAGGCAGAAATCTCCCCTTAAAAATAGTATCTTTCTTACATCCATTTTAGCTAACCTGTAAATGCTCTCTACGATAATGTAGTAAAAAAATACTTCTGGCAATGATATTTTTCAGAAAGGCTCCTCCTTCATTTAGGTCCCATGTCTGCCCTTCCATCACAACACAAACAATTCTGAATTTCAGTTTAAAAGCTGACAACAAAGCCAACACTAAGCTAAAAAAGCAAATTCTCAAGTAAATTGCATGAGGTACAGGCACACATTCTCTTCTAATCATTCAGTAGTGGACTGGTGACAGAAGAAAAGATGTACCAGGCTGTCTCAGCCAGACTTTTTGTCTGTTAAAGCCCTTTAGACATACTAGTTCTATGTCTTCATATTTTGAACCTGAATCTATTTCAGATGGATGAATATGGAATGAACAATCAGGTGGATAATATAAGAGGTATGCAGAAATCAGTATTCCTACTTCTGCTCCCTATTCAAAGCCATATATGTATGCACACAAGAAGAAAAGTTGTAATGTGTATTTGCCAAATCCTGCAGTGTCATAGTGCAGCAGTAGGTCAGTTTTTATAAGCTGTTTCCAACCTGACCCAGTGAATGATCTGCCCACTTCCAGCTCAGACATGAGGTCATGACAAACATTACTCCTGTCATGGGGCTAATGACAGAGCTGGAGGGAAATCCCTGGAGAGGAAAGAAAAAACACAAGAAGCAAGTTTCCTTCTGAGATAAGGAGGTGAATGAAGTGGTACAGCGAGAACAGGGAGGTGGTTCACAAGGTAAAAAGAGTATTTTAACATGTGGAATTCACACAGTCCTATTTTGTAGCTCTTGGGCAAAAAAGCCCAAATCAAACTTCAAGCATGGTATCAATTTCCTGGACTGAGTAAAAGGCCAACAGCCTGCACATGCCTACTACAGAGCATCATCTGCATCTCCTGTTTCAACAAATAAGACACTCCATATTCCCTTAGGGAGAAATGCTAAATCATTTGATCTGAGAATTAATATAATATGCACTAAGCAATCCTGTCTCAACAAATAAGATACTCAAAATTCCCTTAGGGAGATAGGAGTTTGTTAGCAGAAAAACAATGTACAACCAGCAATTAAGCAAAACAGAGATAATGTTGATGAAAAACTTCACATGGTAGCGATTTCTCTGGTATTACTCCCATGAAGATCCAACTGACAGAAGTATCCAGTAAGTGGATAGCCTTAAAAAACAAATATAGACTGCAAACTCCTGAGAAGAGATAGAGCATTATCCTCACACTAGATTCTTTCCAGATGCATTTTTGGCTATTAATGTAAATATATACTTACTGTAAATATATACTGTGACTGGGGGAAGAGAATACGAGAAAGAAAAATACCTCATTGACATTCAAGGTGCTTGTCTCATCCCAAAACCTTTATTTCATTTTTGTTTCTATATGACACCAACATATAAAATCCAATAGGAGAAAGCAGCCTATTCAATGATCAAGGCCTAATTTCAACAAAATATGTCTTCATATGCTCGAACTATGAACACATTATGATACTCTGCTAATTTTGGGTATAACCACAAAGAATCTTGGCATTTGATGGAAGAATGTTATGACTATACTACACAAAATCAAAGTCTATGATTTACCAACAAGCCAGTGCTGGTAAACATTTATTTTCTAGCTGATAAAAGCAAGCTACAGAAGTAGCAGCATTTTCAGAGTTTCCACTAACATCAAGCTAAGAACAAGAGTTGTTCCAAGGAAGATTTAGACTTTATCACCAGCATGTGGGAATGTCTTTATTTATAATTAGATTCATCAGTGAAGATTTCAGAATGCAGAGAGGGGGAAAACAAAAAAATCAAACAGAGTAAACAAACCTAATCTAGGAAAATTTAAGCTTTTACTCACTTTGTAAATCCCATAAAAAGCCTGCAGAAGATACCCCATGTGAATAGGGTGCTAGGGCAAATAACTTGCCATCTGAAGTACTGTGTTTCTTAAGCCTTTGATCCTTCAAAGAGTGTAGAGTATGGGATCTGTATACACTACATTTGAAAACCTCGATATAAAAAGAGGGATTTTAGCTTCAAGAGCACTGTCCATATACCATTTTTTGTCTGAATATTGTTTTGACCAAAGTTCTGGGCCTGAAACTTTCCAAAACGGTGAACAAAAGGTCTTTGGCTGTCAGCTCACAGCAAGTGTACTGCAAAGTGCACTAAATATCCCAATGCTGCCAAACAAGTTGTGCACTTTCTGTGACTTTTATTTGGTGTGGAAACCACTCTCACCCCCAACTTTTTCCTCCCTGTTGTCACTTATTTCCACATCCAAACAGATGGCTTTGAAATATTCTGCAAAAGCTTGAAAGAGAAGACTTATGCACTACAACACAGGCCACTTAACAAACACCAGAGTCTGGAAAGCAAAAACCTTAACAGCATTGCTTTGAGGAACTATGCACAGCTCCAACTGTACAGCCACAGGAACTTGTCCCAAAAGAAATACTCAAAAATACAATGGAACAAGGCAAGAAACACGACAGTTTTACCATCTTTTGACAAATTTAAATCCCTGAGATACTGCCAAATTTACTCAGCTACTCCAAGTAAACTTCTGAAGGTGGATTAGTTGTCTCAAAAAAAGACAAGTAAACATGACAGATTACAAAGAAGGATGGCTAGCAGCTCAAAGTGAGACACTTGGGAAGCACCGCAACCTGAGAAATCTAGCAAAGAAAATTCTCATGAATTAATGTAATTTTGTTCATGGCATTTTTCATCACATGTCTAATTTGTTCGGTTAAATTTCTGAATAAACGTCTGCACACAAACTGATAAGCCTTAAAAATGAGAGGCAAGGACCTCCTTGAATTTTCATACCCCTCTCCATGACTTAAGAAATTTTATATTCACCGCTCTGTCTTGAAGTACAATTCTCCTCTTTTCAAGATCTCTACCTCTATATAGATGCAAGAAGAGAACAGGCCTATTAGAACAGTCGACATGAGAACTAGATTCATACCTACATCATAAATTTGAGTCTTAATTTCTCTGAAAAGGACACTGCTTTAGTTTAACCTAAGCACCAAACTTCACAAACTTCTGTCTGTCCTCCAGAAACTGTTTCAAACAGGTAGGATGAGACCTTTCAACAAAAGAGGGCCCCCACTTTATTCATAATGCTTCAGTAAAAGCAAACATTGCTAAAACATTGTGAAAATAAAAAATGCTACAATCTTACTCAAAAATTTGCAACAAAAAAGCATCTCTACAATTAAAGCTGAATGGTTTACAGATTTTTTCCATTACACGGGAAAGATGGAAATGCACTAACCCACTGAATCAAACTTTCCACCACAAATCATAGAATGGTTTGGGTTGGAAGGGACCTTAAAGACCATCTAGTTCCAGTACCACTGGAGGTGTTGGGCAGGGCCACCTCCCCCTAGACCAAGTTGCTTGAAGCCCCATCCAGCCCGGTCTTGAACATTTCCGGGGATGGGGCTTCCACAACTTTCCTGAGCAACACGCTCCAGTGCCTAACCACTCTCGTAACAAGAAATTGCTCTCTAATATCTGATCTAAATATATCCTCTTACAATTGAAGTCATTACCTCTTCATCCTGTCACTACACACCCTTGTAAATAGTCACTTGTCAACTTCCTTGAAGGCACTCTTCAGATACTGGAAAGCTGCGTACTTATTAATGAATGCGCGCTACAAACTTGTCATTGCTCACTCCCAAAACTCCCAAGAAAACGTTCTAATTCAGCAACAAAGTAGCACCTCTCTATGATACACTCTCTGCTACAAACAAGCAGAGAAATCATCCAGCTACAAGAGTTCTTTAGTGGATGTCTGAATATGTACTCTACACAGGTACCTCATAGGCATGCCCTTTTGCCAATCTCATTATTTTAAAGCATCATTACTTTAGGATCATTGCATTGTCCAATGGTACACAGACATTAAGCAATAGGCCAAAAGAATCAACAAGAACACAAGAAAATAAGGAGTCACATGAATAGTATTTAGCCTGTCCTATCTTAGGCCCCTCTCTTTCCGCAACTTTTTTAGTTTAACCTTTGCCTAACCTATACACGTTCAGTTAAGAGAACATTTGACTCATTTCTATTTGCACAATGACTCCTTTTAACATGACCCTGAACTCCCAGAACTTTTTATCCAAATATCCTAATAGTACTCTGCTAGCCCCAGTGATCTCAGGAGAAGTAGGAAAATAGCATTATTCCCATAATACCATTGAGGACAAGACAATTAAGCACCTGAAAGCAACACAGAGGCTCATGGTTGAATTGAGAGAAGTACAAGAGTTCTAACATCTAATCTGCCACTCTATTCACCAACTAAAGCACAACAAAAATAAAATTCAAACTTTGATTGACACGGGTTCATTTAAAAAAAATGAAAACAATTCATCAGAGCACTAATTTACATGGGGTTTCAGTTCCTTCTAATACACTGCATTCATGTGGCAGCAACTTCCAATACAAGACCCCACATGAGTAAAAGTAAATACCAAACAAGCAGAGGCAGAGCTTCGAACACAGTAGGAATTACATGAATACTTGAAGTTATGTGACAGATAAGTAGAGCTTCCTTTACACACATTATTTTGAAATTCTGCCTATTTATTTAATAGGTGGAACTAGGAAAGATGCCAAAATTCATTGCAATTTCTCAAATGAAGGTAAAATTCCAAATCATTAGAATAAAGCAAAAACAACACACAACTCTTGTCTAAAAATAGATGTTGCTGTGCAGCCAAGTTTGTCTGCACGCAATTTTTATTTATTATTAAGTTGTGGCAATTTTACAGATAGATTTTTAGATCTGCTAGCATAATAAGGTGCTTTTTAAAAAAGGCAAAAAAAAACCAAAAAAAAAAAACCCACAAACCACAAAATTTCAATCCTGACTACATTTGCTATAAAGACATAGAGGAAATAAGGAAACAGTATCAAAACACAGCCTTACCTAGCATACCACCAAACTGGAATATTGTAAATGTCAATGAAAGCCACATATGGAGAGGTGTGCTAAAAAATGCCATCAAATGCAATCAAAACATGTGATCAGACATATCTGTCGAAATTGTGACAATGAAGATGAACCAATATACAAAACCTCACAACACATCTACACCATTATATCTTCCTTAACCAAAACTGGACAATTAGTAGCAGATCTACTCCTGAAGACACTATAGAAATCAAATTGTATGATAACTCCCCATGCAAAAGTAATTTGATTGTTTTAGGATAGTTTTCATTCTCTGCCCCACATAAAGGAAATGTGGGTCATTTATTGGTTTTTGCACTCATCCCTGGACAACAAGAAAGGACACAAATTCAAATCCAACTGAGGGAACAAAGTTTTCATCATATTTCTGAAGTTTCAATGCACAAGGCAATTTTAAAACCAGCAAGAGCTCATTCTGGCACCACAGCACTTGACAGTTAAATCACAGATACTTTCTTTCCAAACCAACTTCGTTTAAATAATTCTGGTGCGACGAAGCTTCAATCTCTAAAGAGGAAAGGGGAAGAGTGAGTTGAGCCTTTGGAATGATAGCCTTCCTATGACAGACTTAACTATTGCATCTCATTAAAACTGGATGATATCATTCATAAATCATTCAACGTAGCTGGTCCTGTTTAGCCCAGAACAACTACTATTCAGGTCTTATGTTCTCTGTATTAATCACAACTGCAAAACTCACCAACACAGTACTGAAAGTGAAACCCTATTATACAAATTTTCTGTTTAATATTCTTCTCCATCTCCCAAGCTACAACATCATATTCTAATCAGTGGTCTCTCATTTAAACTCTTGAAAGAAAGATCATTTTTCAACTCCTTTATTAATAACTAGGAAGTACAAGGAAAGAACTTACGCTGTGCAGGCATACCCCCAGCACTACTATTGAACTTAAATTATACTTATTTTTATATGGTGTGCTTTCCTCAGCTTTATTCAGGCCCAGTGAACAGACTTTCAAATTCAGAAATTGTCTTTCCAACACTAAGAAATAATGTTTGTTTGATTTAATACATGTTCCACGGGGTTATTATTCTACTGGTATAAAGTATTAGAGAATGTCTCAGCAGGCTGGCAAAATCTGGAAAGAATTCAGCTCTGGAAGGTCTCTAACTCAGAAGAAGATGATTTAATCACTTAATCCTGTGATTTGTATTTGCTTTCAATAGAGCCCTGTTGCTACACTGAAGTTCCCGTTGGTGAGAGAAACAGACTAATTCTTGCTCTTAGTGGTCTATTATAATTCATAACAGGGCTTGCTATGGGCACCTCTGTAAGAGCCATGTCCTTTCCCCATTCCTTTTTTTTTCTTTTTTATACCTTCACCTCTGCTGGAAAAACTGCAAGTGGTTCCAAATCGCACACATGGTTTAATTTTATCCCTTGCTTATTCATGCAAGGTAGTAGATCTTTACTGTACTGGTTCTTGTGTCATTAGAAGATTCAAACAGATTTACTTAAATTGCTCTCCTAGAATTCAATCACTTTCATTGCTTCATGTAACAAAATTAATCAAGAGTTACCAGACAATGGGAGTTGTAGTTGCTTTTGATGTTCTGATAAATTAAAAAAAAGAAAAATCAAATATATATGTATATATATTTACAATGCCATAAAAGATCCTTTGCATTGGGCATCAAACATCTTTAAAGACACGATAACAAACCCAACATTCAAAAGGAGGAAGAAGGAATCCAAGCCAGGGATAAATCCATATGGAATTTGATAAATCCTCAACAGTGTCCAGAGCAATCCAAGTCTGGAAAAGTCTATCAAATCCATTTGATCTATTTAACTGTTTCTTTACAGATGAAGTGAAAGCTCAAGTATTGACCATAGAAAAGAGACATTTTATTTACATACTGTTTTGCTTCCAAATTATTGGGGAAGGTCTTACTCATTACCTGATCTAGTGAGAGGCAGGGGGGTTGGAACCAGATGATCTTTAAGGACCCTTCCACTACAACCATTCTACGATTATTGGTTTTGAATGATCACATGACAAATATGGGTATAGTACCTGTCTTCTGCTACTCAACTGCAGAAACTCCACTACTGCAGAAACTTCACACCAAAATCTCAATCAAAACTTTCTTCATTCCTACAGATAATCACAAATTGGGCATTTTCAAAGGCAAACTTCTTATAATCACAATGTCTCTACAGCTACAATTCAGATAAGAATGCCACAGTCTTGGAAAAAAGGATACATTGCTAAAGAGCAACAAATAGTTCTCATGTTCCAGTCTAAGAGAAAGCATAAATATACTGAACATTACTGAAAAAGACTTTATGAAGAGCTCTTTTTATATTTCTCAGTAAATAAATGAAAGTTTGTACACATGGCCCAATATTTCATATGAATTTCCAAAGAAAGCACTCAACTTTTTCCACAGAAGTTTTGGATCAAATTTTACAGATTAAAAATAACAGGATTTTACAGAACACAAAAGGAAATTAAATGGAGGACTACAGCTCAGGCTGGCAACATCTTAACTAAAAATGGAAATTTATACTTGTATGATTCTTTGTCATGCCAAAGCTATCAAAGTTTCAAAAAGAGACTGCATAAATTCACCACAACTACGCAAAAGCAAGTTATTAAATACCAAATCATCTAACCTAAAAGCCCTAAACTACATCCTGCTAGAAGTCAGTGGCACCTTTCAGGCAATCAGCTATTTCAGCTCCCTATTATATCCTTGCCTGGGCATCCAATACCATCCACTAATAAAAAGAAGATACTGATGTCAAAACAGCTTTGGTCTGAGCTGATACCCCATGTTTAGGTCCATATTTTCATGCCTGGGAAAAAAGGAAGGTAAAACAACTAAAGATGATTCAACACCTACACTGTTAAGTTCGTTCAATTCAGAACACTATGTAGGGCACTTGTATGGGAGCCAAGATATTTATATAGTAACAGTTCTTAGTATACTTATATCACTCATGAGAATTGGGGAAGACATCACAAATACATAACTCATCCTCCTTCTCCCTTGGCTGAATTCACTCTCCCTTTCAAGTTTTAGTTAACACTTAAAATAGCTTCATGAGTAACATTTTTTATATTTTAAATACGTTTACTGTTACCTGCAGCCTATACTATCTGCAAGAGATTTGTAGTAGCCAATCATCCTTTTGTGTATTTATTCAGATTTTACATTTTACATATCTTTAGGGTTGTACCATAATTTAATTTACAGCTTAAAGGATTCTCTAGAAGTCATTCCACTCTGCCATTAGAATCGGGAGGTCTGTTCTTCATCAAGCACAAGCAGCGATAACACTGTAACATTTGGGTGCCCACAGAACATAGCACAAACCAGAATAAAAGTGAGTACTCTCTCCCTCTCACAATTTAAGATTTCTTTTAGCTACAGTATTTCTCCAACTGAAGAGCATCCTGTGATCTGTGATCCTTCACAATCATAGCACATTCAGTTTTCACAACTGTTATTTGCTGCTAATTTTCAAAAACACTGACCTTTTATCACATTAATGCAGATGCAGAAAGATTCTTTTCTTTCATATTGTGTCCAACATTTGTAGCTACTTCCTATATTTTTCATCTGTTTAAATAGTGCCTGGTACCATTGGTAAAATATTTGCAGCAATTTTCTTTAAATGGCTATTTGAATGTTTAGCCTGCTTCCAAATTTTACTTTGAAATTATTATTCGAACTAGTGAAACAGTAGGTATTTGAAGAGTTTATTTAGAAATTAGTTTAGCTGCAAGATACTTGCTTCAATAAATACTCAATGAGAAGAGAGTCTTTGAAGGAGAGGAATCCATTCCACCAGGCATTCAAAGCAGAACGACTGAAAGGACGTATTCATATTGAGAAATTTCAGATCTTTGTATCCTAATGAGAGAGTTAATCTTCAAGTACATAATTAACTAATAGTTTACACCAGCCAATATTTTTGAGCCTATTCTATTCAAACTCAGGGTGCTAGGAAGGTGGGTTGGAACCAGCTGGCTCTGCCAGCTTTGAAACAATGCAGGAGACAAGAACACCAAACAAATGAGGACCTCCACACCACACAAACAGGCCAGTTTTCCAGCAGGAGGCTCTCCTTATCAACTTATGTGCAGATGAATAATACTAAGGTCTTTCAGGGGCATAAGCACAATGGAAAAACTACTATTGTACACCACTTAAATGATATTGTAGTTTTAAGTACTGTAAAATGGTGTAAATAAAGGCATTAGTTGAAAATACCAAAATAGAAACAATGCAGCACAAATCAAAACAAAGGCTACACAAAAGCAATGAACACGGAAATAGACAGAAAAAATTCTTGAAACCAGACATCTCAGAACATTTCCACTTAAATCTTCTTTCCAAATAACTTAAATCCACTCAGATCTAACCAATGTTTATGTGCTAGTGTGCCAGCAAACTGGCAGTGGTTCCACAGAGAATCAGTTGAGATCACTGACTACTGCTAAGGACTACTGTCAAACATTACATTACAGTAGGTAAGTCTTCATCTACTTTCATAAAAAGTTTACAACTTAGATTTAAGTTATGGGAGCTCATATTTCTGGATAGTATTAGGCACCTGGGAATGCAGCTCCCATACTACTTAGTATATCATATAGTATGTCATTTCCAAATTCTAATCCTTCTGTTACCAAACCTTTCATGCATTTACAAACTTGTCTTTTATCCCTAAGTGACCCTTTAATGTATTTTATTGAATTTTTAAAAAAAGAGGCCTTCTGTCCTAATTTGTAAAGTATCAACTCAGTTGAAGACCTCAAGTCCTAAACAAAACTATTAAAGTGTACCAAAAAACTGTGTGAAGTACAAACTCTTATACTGCTTTCCAGCCTCCCACAGTTTTTTCTGCTCCCAAATGCATTACAAATATGGGATGGTGAAGGTGATTGGTGGTTCCAGTCAAATAAATTAAATCAGAAATTCCACACTATTTCTTTCAGCTCTGCAAGGCAGAAATGAAGGAAAAACAAGAAGAAGATGCTGGCCATGTAACTCACTTGTTCACACACACACACACACACAACCCCCTTTTATTTTCTTCTTGATAGCATCTGTACAACCTCTCCTAGCAGTCAAACGTCATGGTAAATGAAATAGAGAATGCACCATCATTACTCTGATGACCTTAACAGAAACTGCCCCAAATAATTCTCTAACTCACTGTCAAATTTGGGTTTAGCCTTCAGCAAGGTCTCTTCTGACACAAAGAGAAGACTGCTCTACTTAAAGCACAGCTTAATCTTACAAGCATGATTAAAGCACAGTATGAAATTACTTCAGGTATCATTAAACAAAAATCAAAATGGTACATCAGAAAGCTAGAAAACTGCTTGTGGAGTTTTTTATTCTAAAAAGAAATATCTAATTTTACTGTTAGACATTCTTACAGCAGCCACAAGCAGACAACGATCTCTTTATGAGCACTAGATGAGAATAATTACCCTTAGATAAGAGGAGAATTATTACACAGAATTCTTTTGCAAGGTGCTTTGAGATCTACTAATAAAAAATACTGCTAAAATCTGTGTAAGTATGCTTAATAATTACATAAAACAAGTACAGATTTTTCTAGAGGCTAATTATAAACAAAACAATTTTATTAGAAAGTGCAGCTGAATCAATGCTTTTTGTGATAAAAATTACTCAGTGAGCTAAGGGAAGTTACATTGCAACAGCTTTCTTGGTGTAAACCTACAATAGGACCTTTAAATCTATTCATCAACTTACTGAAGAAAAAAATACTGAATACTTTAAACAGTCCATCATGAGCTCAGTACAGCTTGAAGTAAGATTCGTATAATGAAACATGTTGGGTGCTTTAGAATAAACATTTAGTGACAAGCTGAGAATAAATTACAGTCTGTTTTTAGAAGCAGTGATGTACCCTCCCCAAAAAAATCTTTCTATAAAAGTAATTCATAACAGCTATAGTTGTCAGTTTTCTAAGCTATCTTTAACCTTGTAAATATCCATATATACCAATGCATTATCTCCTTTCAGCCCTCAAGAAGCTGGTAATGACCTTCTTATACAATTCCACTGGAGGTGTGGGGTGATATGCAATTTTTTGAAATAGCTCTATTTCACTTGACATTCACATTGCCCGTGAAAAATGAGGCCCACTCATGAAAATGCTCCTTATAAGAGCAATTGGGTTAGGAGTTCCCAGAATTAAGCTATTTCTTGAATTAGGATTGCAGGATCTGGTTATTGCTAGCATCCCTAGAGATCATGATGATTTTTCTATTATATATTATATATATATATAATAAAAAAATCTATGATGTACTACTGAAATAACTTTACCAGAAATACTGATGTAATGAAAAATCAGTTCTATTAATCAACAACTTCTTTTCATACAAGTTAACCCTTTAGGCTTAAACATGAAAAGCTAAATATTAACAGGTTATTCTATAATCATCTTCAAAGCTGTCAATATTGTATTATGGTAAAACACTTGCTATTTGGACCAGGTTCTTACTAAACTGCATTTTATTAAATGGTTATTTTAGGTTTTAAGGCTTTCATTTTGCAAAGCATTTGTAAAAAAACAGACATTAAAACAATTTCATTATTTATAGCTACTGTACGTGTAGAAAACAGCTGTTGCAAGTACTCCCTCACCTATTTAAAACATAGTAACCTCACTCATGAATCAGTAATCCTTGCACAGGCGAATTTCATCACAGAAAAATGAAATGGCAATAATATGAGTGCAATTGCATTTTTTAAAAAGCTGAAGAAAAACCTCTTCTAGGTGCTTTTCAAGTCCTTGTCTCATTCTTTTTTGAGAACGTATATACCTAAATCGTGGAAGAAAAATTACTCGTAAATAGTAAAACATCACATTTGACTTAGGAAGTGCCTTAACCTCAAATTGCTGTAGGCCTGGCTGGTTTCTCAAAGCTTCACAGCACACTTATGCGGTTGTTATGGTGTTTTGCTAAGCATCTGCTATTTGCCACTTGGAGAAACTGAAATCTGAACTCGACAGGCCTTTGATCTGCCCCCATACAGATGTTTTAATTGTATGTTTTAACGACGACGTCAATTTTAAGTACCGAATAGGTAAATGATTCCTGCACTTTTCAAGAAACCTTTAGGAAGCCGAGGTGGCCGACAATGCTCACAGGCGGACATTTATGGGAAGGCATGATGTGAAGGCACAACACAAAAGAAGGCGAAGGAGTTGCATACGCCAGGCCAATTTCACCGGAACGCTGGGCACATTTGCCAACCGTGAAAGGCGGGGGAAGAGCAGGAACATAGGAAAAAAAAATAAAGAAGGAAAAACACAGGGAGCAAAAAAAAAATATAATCGCAGTGCCGGTGACAGGGCGCGGAGGGTCACAGGTGATGCCGCGGTTCTAGGAGCAACGGCCGCTGCCGGACCTCAGCCTATCCGTGAGGCGGAACAGTAGCCTCCGGGAGCGGGTAGCGACCACCCCCGCCCGGGGCCACAGGTTCGACACAAATACCAGGATTTCGAGGCTGACCGGGGGAGGCGGGACGGGCGCCGGCCGGCGGCCGAGGCTCAGCCCGCTCGGGCAACCGGGAAAGAAAGGAGGAGGCGCGAGGCACGTATCGGACAAGCACTGTGGCGCCCCGGGAAACCACACACACACGCACAAACTGTCCAAACGCTACCGACCCACCTACTGAAACAAAAGGAAAACGGCCATACGGCCGCCCGCTACCTCGCACAACGCCCGGCCCCTCCCGCGCCGCCGCTCTGCGGCCCTGCCCCGCCCGCATCGCCCCCCACCCTGAATTCAATTAATTCANTGCCCCGGCCCCGCGCACCTCCCTCCGTCCCTCCCCGCCCGCCTTCTTCCCCAGCTCCGTCTCTCACCGCTACCGGAGCGGCGGCAGCTGCGGCTGGGCCCGACTCCCCTGCCACGTGACCCCCGCCTTCACCACGTGACCACCACAGCCCGACTCCGCCCCCGCCATACCTCCCGCAGCGCCGTGAGCCGCCGCCGGGCAGAGGGAGAGGCACTTATTGCCCCGAACACCTTCTTGCCGAGCCGCCGGCAGCCCCAGTGTGCCGGTCCCCTCCGGTTCGCGGGGCCTGGCCAGCGCCATGACACTGTAACGCGACGAGAAAAGGGCTAATTTGACAAGGGGAAGCAGCTGAGAGAGAGGAAAAGGGGGGCTATTGACTCCCTCTTCCTCTGGAAGATAAATCACAAAGCCGGGGCTATGCACGGTACCGAGGGTTACTGGGTAACGGAGAGCTAGGAGCTGATTTTCTCTTCCGACGCTGTGGGGCAAGACCGGAAGGGAGAAGGAGCTGATGGCAGTAGTAGGGGCATCACCCTCTATAAGCTCCTCCTGGCAACAATGCCGGGCTCTGGCACCGCTGTCTCGCTGCATTTTCAGTGGAACCAAAAGCCTGAGCGAGTGCAAATTAAATATGTTGCCTAGTGCCCACTGCGAAGTGTAACCTTCGCTCTCAGAAAATGACGCTGACAACAATGAATCGGGGGGGTGTTCGGGACAAAATGCCTTTATTCTCAAACTCGGTAGTCATAATGTATCTCATCACAAAACCAGTTAAAAATGCAGATCCAGTAAGTCCAGATAACTAAGAAAAAAAGTTCTTGCCTCCTGCAGGCATAATCATTATCAGGTAAGCAAAATTAGGTAAACACTGGCATGCAACTAAATCCACATTTGAGCCTCATTATACAAAAACTTCTCAATACCTCTGAGTTCAATAAACTAACATGCCTTATTACTTCCAGGACTGAGGCCTTTACATTGAAAGTTTGCCCTGAATTTCTGAAGAATACATAATTAAAATTCTACTTAAACTGTCAACAGAAAAAATATTTCAGACTAGAAGATATAAAGGGAAATCCTACTCATACTTCATTGCTTTGATGACCTACAAGAGCTGCCTCCATCAGACTACACTTCTTGTTGGTGGTCATTGACAGATTTTTAAGACAAGGTTCTTCAGTTTCAGTCACCTAACCTGTAATGGCATTGGCTGGGAGCACTGGATGGATTTCCTCTAATGTCCCTACAACTCCTAGCCATAGAGCATTCTGCTACATTTTGAGCAAATCCAGGTTTTTTTAGATCCCAGAGTCCCCAAATGGTACTATTCATCAGTATAAAAGCACTGAAATTTAGCCTGTCAGTTCCATTTACTTCCATTACATGCTGTTAAAATAACAATAAGTAACTGAAGGTTATGTACATGGCTCCCAATTAGACTAGTGCTACACAATCAATCAAGAAACTTAAACTCAGTCCTTCAGCAAAGAAAGGAAAGCTGGGGAATGCCAAAATATCCCAAATTAAAATAAATAGAAAAAATTGCCAATTCCCTTTATGCACTGTAAAACAAGGACACAAGCAGTTCATTTTCTGAAACACTACCTTGCAGTCCCTAAACTAGAATAGATTCTTAAGTGTCTTTGTTACTCTAATCTTCCGCCTTCACTTCTATCTACATTTCCAGCATGAATGACTATCCTATTTTTAATGTATTGGAAAGTTTTGCTGCAAACCTGCTCACTTTTTTCAAATGCAAACTTAGCTAATTTATGTTTGCTTTATACATCCAGCTGATTCCAAAAGGCATTTTCATTTCAACATACCTAACCTCATAATTTTCTTCCACCACAGAGCAACACATGAGACAAACAAGTGAGTCTGCCTGAGCAGATCCCCCAAGAGAGTGAGGATTTCCTTAGCAGCAGAGGTAAATAGCCAGGCTTACCAATGACAGTCAACTGTCTGTTCATACTGCCTCAGTTTTGTTGTAGAAGCAGCTCCAACATGCATCTTTTTCCCCTGTTCTTCGGAACAGCATACTGAAAGAACCGGCACATTAGAATCAGCTTTTTATTTTTTTTTAATTAAGTCTGCCAAACCTAGAACACATATTCAAGAAAGGGAGTGGTAAGAGTGAGTGCGGAGTTATCTAATCTGGTGTGAATGGTCCATATGGTCTTCAGAAACAGTTTATATATAATAATAAAGGCACTTTGGTCTAACAGGAAATGGGACAGTATACATCAAGTTGAATAGAAATACAACTTTCACAACTTTTTTCGTCAGATAACTGATGTGCTAAACAAAGAAAATACCTGCTTATGTATTTTTTAAAACTATATTTGGTATTTCAAATGGTGCCACACAAGATACTAAACTGAAGTGATAAGGATTAGTACAGATTGCAAGGGATCAGAACTGATAAGGGTGGTAGTGGATGGTGCTCCAAAGAAAACAGACTGAAGATCTAATTGGAGTCCCTGACCTTTTTGGTATTTTTATTAGTTGACCTTAGAACAAAACCATGAGTATGCTAATAAAATTTGCTGATGACACAAGCCTGCGAATTAACAATAGAGACTAGAACTGGAATATTTCTTGTTCAGAAAAGAATGGATGACCCACAGAAGCAGACCAAAAACTGAGAAAATGAGAAAAATGAGAAAAAACATGAGTTCAAAATCATGAACTGAAGGACTTATAAACTTTTCTCCTCTTTTCAATAGATACAAATGTTCATTTTAAACTGAAACTTGTCAGCAACAGTATCCATAAGGCATTAATTTGATGAGATCATAAAGTAGGCCAATACATCAAGAGGAGCCTCACGGTAGTTATTTTTCCAAGAGAAATGTGAAATTCAAACACAATTGCACTGCTACTGTAAAGATTTCACCCAGAATACCATAAACAGTTATTATAATTTATGCTGAAGAATAAATTAAATTTCAAAGGTGTCAAGAGAAGGGCCAAGGAAGATAAACACAGTTCTATCTATGTTACTCTTAAAAAAAATAAACACTCATTTTACCTTCTTCATTTACTACGTCAGACTAGGCCACCTTTTTATGCATTTAATGAAAAATTTAGTATTTTGAAATCCTAGTTCAAAGTGAGAGCTTTGAATATGCCTCTAATATATAAAAAAGAAATTAATAAAACTTTCACATCAGAATATTAATATATTACATATAAGTTCTTTTATGTCACTGTAAAAAGCTGAATCTAGATCTAGAAATAGGGGAACACACTGCAAGAATATGCTGAATATACTGATTGGTGCTTATTTCATTTTGTATGGTTTTAGTAAGATACAATACGGTAATAAAAAGCAACTCCGTGAACAAAGAAAAAGCCCACAAAAATTATTTTCGCAAAGGCCTGATTAGGGATCTCACTAATAGCTTTAATCTCAGTTTTAGAAGGACGTGAAATAAATTCCAAACGTGAAAGGTCTGGTTATCCTTACAAGCACTTCAATTCCTATGTTGTTCCTTCTTGATAACCTCATCACCTGTCTTACAGTGATGCTTCTCAGTCCCAAGGCTGCAGAAGTATCCCTTCTTAAATGGCAAGAAATATTTTTGGGCAAAGAAGCGTATCTTTCTTTCTCCTACAATGTCAACATACTGTAGCTGTAGTGATTATACATATACACTCAGGAAGGGGGTTTTTTTGGGGTATTTACATATATGTGTAAACCTATTAGACACACATACACAGTGTCTTCCTAGCCTGTCACACAGAGTTGTAGTTAAGCTAGATGTGATGCTTCAAAGATCTAAGAATCTTTAATTGAAGCACTATTTAACATGCATACATGTAAGCCAACATAATAGCCCATTATGAACTTCTACAATTGAATGCTTATTATCCTACACCTGTTAGGAAGTACTCACAACATTTACTTTTAATAGAGAATATTTATATTTTACTAGGAATAGAGAGCATTGTGCATTTTGTATAGCTAACACAAAAAGCTTAATAGGAGCAACAGAAGAGTAAGTCCTCTTATCCCCATTTTACAGGTGAGAAAAACCTACACGAGGGTACGGAAAGCTACCTGCTTCAGATTATAGAGCAATGTCAGACTTTTAACTTCTTCACTAGATTACATTAGTTCATTTAAAGGTGGCCCACAAGTGGCAAGATGGCCTGACCAAAATAATGTTGCTGACATTCCCCTTTCTGAAAGAGAATTTTCTAGTAGTAAGGCAGAACTAAAAACATTACTGTAAAATGTGGTGCCTAGTATCACATATGATCAAGTCTAGAAAACTAGTAGACCAGTTCTGAGTAGTAAGTTCAGTGCCCTCTGGGATATAAATTAACATTTGCATGAACAAATCCTTAATTGCTCTGCTAATATTAGCTTTGTATGCTTATTACTCCTTAATGTTTTTTTTACTGTCATCTGCAAGAAACTAAGGAACTAACACCTTGGGATTTTGTTTTCAACACTTGTTACACAATTTACATCTATTTGGCTGCTTCACTTGGTACCAGAAATTACACTCAGAAGAGATTGCATTCAATACTTCAGGGTACACACATGTAAGTTACTTTTAAAGGTAAAAAAAAAAAAACAAAAAACCTGAGAGTAAGAAATACATACACCCCCAGAATCCCTCCCTCACAGTCCCTACAGCTCCTTCTGTCTCCTACTGTCACACAGCAGAATAAATAGGCAGAAATGGCTTCAAAAATACTTACGCCAAAAGGAGAAATGTATTAAATGTAGTGCTTAGTATGACATATGATCAGGTCTTGAAAGCTAGCAGAGAAACTCTGCCAGTACTCTTAGTAACTTCAGAGCACTTAGCAATAAATTCACATTTGTGAATTAGTTCTCTAACACTTCAGGTTCTCTGGTCCTCCTGACAGATGACTTCAGATACTCAGCTTTGTCCACTCCTCACCCTCACTCTCCTGCTCCTCCTAAAAGCTGTTCACATCTGCTTTTGCCCAAACAGTAACCTGGGCAGCAGCAAAATATTATCACATTTCTCTATCACACAGATCTCATCATGGCTGTGCTTGTCTATTTCAAATACTCCTAAAGAAATCAGGCCTCTTTTTTCTAAGATTTCATACTGACTTCATAACTTTCCCAAAATTTAGCTTCTATTTAGACCACAAGCAAAATCACGAAGCATGCAGGGAATTCAGGATTATTCATCTCTAGCTAGCTAGGAATATAGGAACACTTATATGCCTAATGATAAATATACCACCAACATGCAAAGTATATAAAACATACAATAAAGTTTGCAACAAAGAAGAAACCAGAGATTAAAAGGAAGCAGAACTATTCCTCATGAA
>VZTY01012735.1:29771-47692 GCA_013400935.1 Turnix velox | reverse complement strand
GGTCCAGTGGAGGCCACAAAGATGGTCAAAGGGCTAGAGAACTGTCCTATGAAGACAGGCTGAAGGAGTTGGGGTTGTTCAGCCTGGAGAAGAGAAGGCTCAGGGGGGACCTCAGAGTAACTTATCAGTACCTGAGGGGGTCCTACAGAAAGGCAGGGGAAGGAATTTTTAATNGCCTATGGCAGGGGGGTTGGAATTTGATAATCTTTAAGGTCCCTTCCAACCCAAACTAGTCTATGATTCTATGATTTTCTTCTGACATTTTATGATGAGCAAATGATTGGTTCCTTGCTATCTAGATTAAACAGGATGGATGGATAGAAATAGACATCACTAATACATCTATCACTGAGATACCTGTCACAGAAATATATCACTTATCTATTTGTATATATGTATAAAGAAACATGCATATATATTTTTTCCACTCTGGTGGGAGTAGTTTTCTAATCCCTTGGTCCTCAACAGGGGTCTCAATTTGATAAGCATCTTTGAACTCTTTATTCACCACTCATCAGCCAGAAGCAGATCAGGTCAAATGGAAAAGCAGCACTGACTCTCCTGCAAACATAAACACTTGGCACAAGCAATTTTTACACTCTCAGCCTCTCTTCAGGGTAAAATTGAGTATCATTTACCTCCTAGTCTTACATTTATGCAAATCTTCATTAGAACAACAAATAGCAGTAAGAATGGCAGCTAATTAACCCTCCCTCAATTAACCCTCAGTTAAATGGACCTGGAGCACAACTGCAGCTTCATTAGCAAGTGCTGCTTTTCTTCTCCAGCAGGCTGAGCAAACAAAAAGGTATTTGCTCCTGCCCTTCCTGTCTTTCACCCACCAATCTACAAAAGCTAGGGAGGGAGTCTCTTTCCTCCTCAGTTATACATCACTGCCTTTTGTTCCCTAGCAGTCCAAGCTGGAGCAAGTTTGTCCTTTTTAAACAACTGATACAGTCCTTGACTCATAAGCTGTGTCAGACCCTTTGGTTCTGATTATTATTGATTGTCTCTATTTTGCTTGCCAGTATTAGACAGTAAACCCTATTAATGAAATGGCTGAATTTTGTACCAGTTGGCTGAGATTTTTGTACCAAGGGCAAGGGGTTCCACAGGGTTGCTGTATGAGTGAATGTGGGAATTATCTTGTAGTGCAAGAGAGCCAACTAGAATAGTATAAGAGAGATAGGAGCCATGATTTGGTACTCTGCTGTTCAATCTGGGGGTTTGCATTTTGCTTTAGGGTGTTGTTATTCCAGGGCACAGCATGCACCCTACAAAGCAGGGTCCCAATCCTGTAAATGTTTTGTCATGCTTGTGAGCAACTCTACAAAGCCTGATAGATATATTAATCAACATGAAACTATGTGAGTAAGTGCTTGGAGGCTGTTTCAGTGCTTGAGCACCGAGAACATTTACTTGCAGTGTTAGCTGCTAGGCCTTGCCTGTGTGGGCAGTTAGTTTTTTCAGAGTAACTCCATGTGTGGACACTGCCCTCTGAAAATCTATTGACTCAAGTCACAAAAAATATGTCTTACTTGGAGCATAAGTCAACTCACAGGAATTTCATTCATTGTTTTTAAGCAAATCTTATCCTACAGTGACCATTTTCCTTGTTTTCATTCCTGATGCACTAATGAAAAAACATCCTCTTCCCTCCTGGACTTTATTTGCTGTACATTATCCCAACCTGTTAGGCTTCTATAAAAGTGGCTTTGCATTCACTTACTCATCCTCTCAACCCCACTCCATCACACTGCAGTCATCCTTTTTCAAGATGTGCAGGTCATTGGGGCATGAGGCATGGCTACACGGGCTGTCTTGCTCATCATCACCATCATCTGGCTTGAAATCTTCACTGTTCTCTGGTAGATGTTCCAGAGAGAGAGGTTATTTCTTTCTTAGCCCTGTCCTTTTCACCATTGTCAGCTTTCTAACTCAACCTAATGAAATGATGAAGAAAGGAAGAGGAAAAGGGAAAGGAAAAAGTGGAGAAGGAAGGAAGAGATGAAAATAGGCAGGAAAAGTCTTTCCTAGAGAAGAGCATTAACCTCTGGCAAAGGCAAAGCACAAACAACTGACAGCAGTACCCACTCCACCTGGGTCAGCAGTGACCAGGCTGGTTGGACTGACTTAGTGACACATTATCAGTGTAAAGCTGCTTGTCACTTCTTATCCTCCAAATTCAGCACAGAGTTTATGCAGTGTTACATGGAACTCAATGATCTTTCAGGTCCCTTCCAACCCAAACTATTTTATGATTCTGTGTATGGTTTGCTGTGAATACACATTGACATTGAAGCTCATGTGTCCTTGCAGTCCATGTGAGGACTCATCTGAAGAAGTTGGATTCTGCTGCATTAGTTTGATGTGAGCCCCATCAATTTTTATAGAAACTTGCAGTCACTCAGCCCATCTGAAAAGTGGGCTACTTGTGTTAAAAAAATAAATATTGTGGTTCTGATCTATAATGGTCCCTTCCAACCCAACCTATTCTATAATTCTGTCTTGGTTAGAAGTGTATTTTACAAGCACTGCTGTGAATCATGACTTTACTGGATGGTTTTATACTTTATTAACCCACACTAAATAACATGCATTTTATTGACTTACATTTATCTAACCATAAATAAACAAAGCCAAGCAAGATCCTAAGATTATACTGATCTTTATTTGCCTCACTCAGGTACATAACAGATGCTTTCAGGCTATTGTTATGTGAGTCATCTTTGTGTTTTGCTTGTATCTTCCCCAGCAACTTCATTGTTTTCATCACTGAGTAGGTGCAACTGGCAATTTTTGATATCACACTATTGTTGTTTTTCACTTGCAATTACAAGTTAACCATGTAGTTTGGCATAATTTAGGTTTGCTTAAATTATCTGCCAAAAAAATACTAATACCCTTACAGGCGCCTGTATTTAGGAAACTCAATGGATTATACAGTTTTTACAATATTATTTTTCCTTTTTTTCCCCCATTTTCCTGAAAGTTTGTAAGATTGTGTACTCTTACAGCAATTCTGCCACCCTTTGCAGAAAAGGATTCAGTACAGTAACTCAGTGCATATTTCTGATCCTCAATGGAATCTGAAGAGCACTTTGGAGATGGGGCTGGCTAAACCCTGCTACTTTCTTTCTTCCCTGACACCCGCAGACTACCAGGAGCAATGTCACAGCACTAGCAGACATACAACACAATAATCTGGTTCTGCCATATATCCTTTTTGTAAGCAGCAGAGGGTCATGTAAACAATGAAAGTGCTCTGAGATTATTTATATTGCTTGGCTTGGAGGTGTTTTTCTCTTCAGTGTTTGTGTACTGGGCTCTGTCAGGAAATGTGCAGGTTTCTAAGGCTGTTTAAGCACAATGGAAAATGCTCTCTTTGTATCTAGAGCAGGAAAATACTCTGCTGTGTCACTCAAGTGTGACAACAAGTAAGAGGAGATTAGAAATTAGACTGGAGGGCAGGTGATTCACGTGGTAGTAATTTTTTGTTTGTTCTAAGTTTTAAAATATGCAGCCACAAAGATGATGAGAGGACTGGAGCACCTTCCTTGTGAGCACAGGATGAAGGAGTTGGGGTTGTTCAGCCTGGGGAAGAGAAGGCTCAGGGGTGAGCTCATAATGATTGGGCCCACCTCNCCCTTTTAGGAGGATCTGCTCCATGACTTTGCCAGGCACAGAGGTGAGACTGACTGGCCTTTAGTTTGCTGGGTCTTCTTTCTTTCCCTTTTTAAATATCTGACATCACTTTTCTCTGCAGCTTCTCCTGACCCATCTTCTTGTAACACCAGCCTGGATGCCACTGAAAGCAACATAAGAAAATAGAATTAGATATCAAATAAATCTTTAAATTAAGTTTAAAGTTGGTTTTTGTACATCAAGCTGTCAGCATTCCCTTTTGAGGAAATCAGTGTTTCAGTGGTTTCTACATTTTCTAAAATCCTAATTTGATTTTTTTACTTTGCCTTTTGGGACCTATTTCTTAATAGACTGGTGCAATATTAAACCCCAGAAAAACTGGATTCAGACAACTTGGTTTTCACTGCAAGCCAATATGGGAATATATTCTGTCCTACACTACTATTTGCACTGAAATCACCAAACAAAATGGAGTTATTGAAAATATGAGATTTTATTTTAGGGAGGTGTCATTTCACAGCTGTATAATTCCAAGGCAATCCCAGTTTTTTGCTTCAAAATGCAATACAGTATTTTTGGAAATAGAGGCAGGCCTAAAAAAATAGGAATTAGAATTGCATAAGCCAAAAACTCTTCTAAACTTGTGACTGAAGTCCAAGTAACTAAAAAATTAGTTGGTTGTTTTCTTCTGCATTTCACATGGTCTGTCCAAGGGAAGGAAAGGGGATTTCATTTTTGGTGAATGATGTTTCAGAATTACCTGTCTGTGGTGTCTGTGGGATCCATCTCACAGCTGTGAGAAAGGAGTAATTTATAGCTCAAGAGGGAAAAACCTTTCAAATTACATCTAATCTTTGGAAATTCTTCCAGTGTACTTCTGCTTTTTCAACTGGAGGCCAGCTTTGCTGAATTCCCCCTGACACACAGCTGAATCTAAACTTGGAGTAAAAAAAGAAGTCTGAAGAAACTCTAAGATTTTTATAGGGCTGTGGGTTTTTTTTTTAGTTTTTAAAGTGCTTCAGAAATCTGAGAACCCATTTGTGATGCTGTAATAACTGGCTCCATCATCTGTTTTCTATTAAAAGTATAAAATACTGCAACAGAAATATAATTCAACTTTATAAATGCTTGTAAAATATATATGTAATGCATGTAAACACACTTAATGTACATTTTAAGCCCAAATTTGTGTCTCTTTAACCAAATTGGCACTACCAAGTGCAATTTCATTACATATCATGTGGTTGATGGAGAAGGGACATCGAAATCTAGCTGTTAAATACAGCATATCCCTCTTTTATTTCCCTAGAGTATGTTTGCTGGTGTTTTAAAAGAGCATTGAGAAGCCCAGGAGATGAATTTGCTGACATGGAAATAGCTGTAAAAATACAAGTGGAGAAAAATACAGTATGGCAATGTATTTTAATTTATTCTGGGGAAAAGTAGTTTTAAAGAAGAATTGCTTTCTGAATGATAAAGCAAAATAACTAGCATTAAAAATAACTGAAAATTTTTATAGGGCTGTTTTCAGCTCATCCAAATCCCCAATAGCATTAGCTCCCTTGAATTGGGCTGTAAATTTGATTAGTCTTACAACAAACATGAGATGTTCTCCTTATACTGTCGTATTAAGTGACTACAAAAGAAGATGACAATTCCTTGTAGAGCAGTGCACCCAACCTCTGTAAGTCAAGCAGGAGCTGTAGCTCACCTGGCTTTCAAAACTGCATTTATATGCAGAGTAATTGTTTTAATTCTGGTCAAATATGTGGATTAGATAAGTTGAAGGAAGATTTAGCAGCTGCAATCTTCCTGTAAATCATCCAGAATCTTTTCTTCATCCTTTAGTTCTCTTGATTGACATTCTCACTGAACCTCAGTTTCTGTCCATGCCAGTTTTATTTGGTGCTTTTTTTAGATATTTTCACCACTCTCTAGTTACCCTTTAACATGAAATTTGATGCTGTGATTTCTGGTGTCCTCTGATTTCACATCATGGAACTAATGATTGTATAACATTTTATCACAAGCAAAATATTACAGAAATATGCTAGGTCAGGTTTCTCTAACTGAGAATTTAGTGCTAGAAGGAAGTAAGTTTTGAGACCTTAGAAGTTCTCCAGTCCCAGAGTTGCAGCAGCTTCTCAGGTGAGATGATGATGGGCACCACAACAGAACTCCCCACACTCTCCACATGTGGCCATTGCCACCATCACTACCCTCAGGACTACTCCTGGGTTTTGATTCTACCTGATGACCCACATGTACCCTCGTCATAGCTGGAGCCCTGAGAGATGAGGTAGCCCTGGTTCACAAGACAGGAACAGTATATCTGGTGCTCTGAGAAGGTCCCTTCCAACTTAATGCTTTCTATGACCAAGCCAGGTTAGAAGAAGCAGAGTTTTGCTGTTATTAATTTATTGTGGTTTTATTTTTATTTCTTTTAGTGGGTTGTTTCTGGCATACTTTTTTATATTCCAATCCTTTGGTTATGGTTGCCATTTGGACACAGCCCAACTTGGAGTAAATTTCTTAAGTGAAACCTGATTCACTGTTGAATCACACTAATTCTAGACCAAAAATAAATGAAAAGGCTGGAGTGGTTTACTTGTTATGGAAGCAAATTTCCAGCATTGAGAATAAAGCCACAGATATATATAAATGTAAAGTCAGAAACAGTTTTATGCTAATGAGAAATGAAAACATGGGAAAAGTGGTCCTGTGAAGGTTGAGATCCAGGCTTGCTGAGGCTCTGAGCAGCCTGGATGTCCCTGCTTCCTGCATGGGGGTTGGACTGGATGGCCTTTGAAGGTCTCTTCAAACCCCATGTTTCTATGCAGGAGCATATGAAGAGTTCACACACCATCCTTATGTCCAAAAACATAATGGCTTGCATCAAAATTTTGCTCCTCACCAGCTGTCCCAACTTCCCAAAGAGATCTGTTGTGCTTTTGTGCTTCCAGATAGTTTTACAGCTTCACAGGAGCTGCTAAAATCACCTAGCTCTTCAAACACCTCTTGGAGAGTCCTTATTCTTACAAATGTATAATGACAACACACCTCCAGACCCTCAGAAGGGATGTCAAACAATTCGGTCTCTCTGGCAATAACTTCTTCTGTTTCTTCAGTCTGGGGTCTCAAATGAGCAATTGTCTTTGCCAAACTGTGGGTTTGTTCTTCTATCCAGTATTGGTACGACTAATAAAATGTGCAGTCAAACTGCAAAAAGCAGTGTTACTGCTGTTACTACCAAGGGCTCCTCCAGCAACATCTGCTCAGCAACTGGGCAAGAATCTCTCTGCTTCATCAGTCCTGCTTTGCACAGGCAGGCACAGCTGGAGGTGGCCACTTGGGAAGCACCCAAGATAACAGCTGATTCACAGGTTGCTCTCTTGGTGGGAACTTACACACCTTCAGCAAAATGTCTGAAGACCTGGGACATCTTGCAGGCCATCATCTCCACTGTTTGCCCAAGTGCCAAACAAGACACTGCAAAGACAAAGGCTTGACTATATGGGTAGATAAACAGCCTGGTTTTATTAGGCTTCAGCACATTTCCCCACTTTCTTTTCAAGAACTCCGCTCATGGATTCCCCCACTCCAAAAGACAGCATTCACCCTTCTGTGCAGAGGATGAGAGGAAGAACCTGTGCTTTCCAAATCCTTCCAGACATATGCTGTTGGAACACTTCCTTGCTTCCAAAAGGACAAATCACACTGGGAAATAAAACATCTATCATCCAAGATTTGGAATGATGACATGACATTCAAATACTCTTTCAGTATATCAAGGAAATCAACTTACAGCTCTCAAAGGCAAAGATATACTTTAACATGTACATCCATCCCACAGAATGATCAGATTTGAACTGGGTAAATCATTGATGAGATGTATCTCATCAGCTTTCACTGACTAACATAAAATTCAGTCAAGGTCTCAGCAGCAGCACTTGATAGTTCATTAAGGACTTGTTGCACTCCAGATAATAATAACATTCCAGATGATAGTAAGGTGATATTATTACAACCCATCACAGCCAGATGCCTCAGAGGTCACACTCCACCTATGCCAGCAGTGTGAAAACCCATATATTCATTGAGTTTTGCTCTGAGGATTCCTTCCAAGCTCAGCCCTAAGCCTCCTTTTCCCCGTGTCTGTGAAAATGCTTTTTCACACACAAGTGTTGGTGTCACATCTGAGGGGAGTGTGTGAATTCACAGCAGTGCTGTCAGCTTCATCCCTGCACTATGCTACACTACAATGAAGATCCTCTAAAATTTTGCTGAGAGAAATTTTCCCTTTTCCATTTACCCTCCAGGGCTTCTCAAACCTTGTTCCAGCCATGAGCAACTTTGCAGTCCTTAAATACTTACAGACTGTCAGTATCATTGGCTCAGATCAAAATCCTTCCAAAAATCACCTGTATAGTGCTCCTGCTTGGCTGAGGAATTAAAGGTGATACACTTTCTAGTCTGAGACTTTGAAAATTAAGATGAGATATGCTGCTTTGGCACTCTTCTATGTAAAAACAATGAAGTCCAGGCCTTAGTGACCTCCTCTGGAAATATTAAGTATTTGCAGGATTGAAACTAAAGAGATCTAGTATATCACAGTCCTAGTGCTAACCTGCCTTATTAATTCACTAAGTGCAAACTTAGGACTCAGATCATTGCTACCTGAAAGCAATCTCAGGAAATTTGTTATTGCAAAAGAGCTTTCAAGAGTATGGACTCCTGAAAAAGGAAATTTCTCTATAAATTTTGTCAGCTTCAAACTAAGAAAAATGGTGATGACAGGGAAAGTCCTGTATTGGTTTATTTTTCTTAGGGGGGTAGTTTGTTTTGTTTAATTATTTTAATGTAAAATTACCTTTCCAGGACGCTTCTTCATTTTATAAATACAAAAGTAGCTTGAAAAGATAAAATCATGCTGCATTCTGGCCACATAAATGTCCCATAAATTACAGTCCAGTTCTCAAGGCTTGGAATTAACATTTTTTGCTTTGCAAATAATACATCCTGCCCTAATGCTTCTTTCTTCTTCCTTTCTTCCTTCCTTTCCTCTTCCTTTCCTCTTTTCTTTCTCTTTTTTTCTGTCTTTCTGTTTCTCTTTTTTCTTTCTCTCTTTCTCTCTTTCCTCTTCTTTCTTTCTTTCTTGTACTTCAAAACTAAAAGTATTCAAAAAAACATTTAACCCAATAAAGTAGGTGATAGTACAGATATTTGTGAGAGTGTAATATCATAAATAAATGACATAGTGTGTTTATTCTTACCACTTCAAAGACACTTCTATCTCAAAATGAAATTATTGGAACACTTTTTTGTGTAGAAGAATTTTTTAAAATGCTTTTAATTATAAGTTTGCCAGAAATGTATAGCTAATTGCCAGACAACTCCTCCCCATCATCTTCTTCCTGTNTCAGATCATTGCTACCTGAAAGCAGTGTGACACAGCTGAAATGCAGGAAGCTCACTACCAAATGCTTGAGTGCTTCCAAAACAGGACAAGTAGACGTAGGCACCTCATTTTTACAGTTAAATCTAAGAGAACTGAATGAATCTTGATCTAAGAGTAGCTTTTTCATGCTTCTTAGGCTGACAAGTATTTCATGGTTTGTGTTTCCTTTGCAGCTGACCCCCTGGTTGGAAGTATTGCCACTCAGTACATGACCAACAGAGCAGAGCACGACAGAATGGCCAGACAGTGGACCAAGAGATACGCCACATAGAAACCTGCTCTAGGATTTGCTGGACCTGTGCAAGCACATTCACCAAGTGCATCAATAGCCCTTCCCTTCATTCTTATTTTTTAGTAACTTTTGAACCATTTTGTGACAAAAGGTTGCCCTTACTTTCTTTTGGGTTTTATTTTTATCTTTATTTGTTTTGGGAGGTTTTTTTTATGTTTGTTCTGTTGACTTGAAAGCTATTTTCCTCAGATGTAAACAGGGAATTTTTGGTTATCAGTGCAAAGAATGTTTGATCTGTAATAGTATAGAGCTTTGTCACAAAGCTTTGTATTAATGTGTGGTTTGGTTTTGTTTTATTTTTTTTTTCTTTCATGTGTTTTTTTGGAAAACAAATTCAAAATTATATCTCATTTCTACTTAAATGTAGTGTTTTAGGATTATTTTTTTGTACTGAAGTCTTTAATGGTGGGTGCATGCTACTGGGAACAAGTTTTGTATAAAAGCTTAAAATCAAGAATCACTGTGCATTACTAAGACTGTGTTTATCACTAGCCTTCTGTTTCTCAGGCAGAAGGCTATTGCATTGAACAAATTAATATGTATTTTGATTTACTTAAAAAACAGGAAAAAAAAAGTGCTTGTAAATTTCTTAGGGACCTGCCACTTTTGACTGTGGATCAGTTGATGTACACTTGTATTATTAAAGCACTCAATAAAACACTGTGGCTGATAAATGCACTTCTTGCAAGATGGTGCTTTAGCTTTGGTGCTCTATAGGTTGCAGAGTCCTCACAAAATACAACTTCAGGTTAAGTAACTAATTTCTAGACCTGAACTATTCAATTCTTCTTAACAATGCATTTCATAGGTTAGAATTCTTCATTGTGTGTATCTTCCATATCCAGACATCTTCCAGATTTTGAATCATAGAATAGTTTGGGTTGGAAGGGACCTTAAAGATCATCGAGTTCCAACCCCCCTGCCATAGGCAGGGACACCTCCCACTAGGTCAGGCTGCTCACTGCCATGTCCAGCCTCCTGAACACCTCCAGAGAGGGGGCATCCACAACCTCTCTGGGCAACCTGTTCCAGTGTTTCACCACCCTCACTGTAAAGAATTTCTTTCTTATGTCAAGTCTAAATCTACCCCCTTCCAATTTACATCCATTGTTTCTGGTCCTCCTATCCAATATCATATTAAAAAGTCCTTTTCTTTCATCTGGCAATGCACAGCTCAGCTGTTAGGAAGCTCCTTGCTGCCTTTTTTATACTACAGCTCCCATCTGATATCCATGCCTTGGCATGAAAGCAGAATATTGATATATACATCAGGGTCTCATTTTGTCTTTCTCCAAGGCATTTAACTGTAAAAGCAGCTCAGATTTAAAAAAATAAGTGTAGGTTTTGGATGGTAAAATGGAGCCCACTCATTGATCATTCTCAGCAAGGGGGTTTCTGTTCAGCTTTGACCCTCAGGCTAATTTTAGATAAGCAGCCAATAGAGGGAAATCTTCAACCTAGCTAAGCAAATGCATGGGTGTTATGATTTAGAAAATACATACTGTGATGCTGGTGACTAAATGTTCATTGTGTTGCCAGGCCTGTTGGAAGATCCCTGTCTCATATAATTAAATGTTACAGGTGCCATGTACAGTGTTTGCCTGCCCTCTTCACTCTCTCCTTGCCTCTTATGTTTAGAGAATATCCTATTGTAAAGAATATACATTACAATAGGGACAGTATAAGAAAAAAGGAAAACGCAATCCAAGTACAATCCTACCTTCCTGAAAGGTAAGGCAGTCAAGCCTCTAAGCCAATCCCTGCACTACTCAGCATTTATGTTTGTTCTTCTCAGCTATTTGGTAATAATCTGATGTACAGCTTGAATCTACAGGCAAGTTGTCCTGTGAGTGACGAGCAGCTGAACTTTACTGAGTTGTAGGTGGCATATCACAACCAGTGACTTTGTTGTAGGTAGTATATAAGCACCACCTGAGGGTAGATCTCAAAGAAATAATCAGTTTTTCTTGATCAAAGCTAGAGGAGAGTCTTTCAAGTCCAACAGGGGCCAACAGATCCTAAATATGGAGGTGAAAGAACAGTAGCTATTCAAAAAATAAAATTAAAAACCTCAAAATCAAACTTCTTGGACTCAGCACACCTTCTGGACACAACTGCTGTATGTGCTTCCACCAGACAACTTTCCACAAAGTGCCTCCACATCTGGTGGGAACCTTCCTGCTGTAAAAATACAATGAAGGGGTAAAAGGGTTCAAAAACACAACTGCATCTTGCCCAGTACAATAACTGCATTGCTTCTCCTGAAGAGATTCCTGATTCCTGCCCTAAAAGACCTGTATCCCCTGAGATGGCAATTAATGGGTAATTTCAGATTTTTTTTTATGAATTACTTGAAGTGTTAGCCACTCTGTAGCCTTTACTTACACTCATCTGAACATGATGTGTTGATTTCCAAGGTATGTTTTAAACCCATTTGAAAAAGAAGGCTTTANATCTTGCCCAGTACAATAACCGCATTGCTTCTCCTGAAGAGATTCCTGATTCCTGCCCTAAAAGACCTGTATCCCCTGAGATGGCAATTAATGGGTAATTTCAGATTTTTTTTATGAATTACTTGAAGTGTTAGCCACTCTGTAGCCTTTACTTACACTCATCTGAACATGATGTGTTGATTTCCAAGGTATGTTTTAAACCCATTTGAAAAAGAAGGCTTTAATTCCTTCAATCATCTCTTTTTTTTTTTTTTTGACAAAATATAAGGAAGACATTAGAAACAGAAGAGACTGTGGATCTTTATTGAAGATATAAAAGACTGACAGCTGAAATACTTTGAAGGGGGAATCACAGAATTCTTAATGGATTTCTATTCTGAGTTCATCAGCTCTCACCTTTCTTTCCCATCAAAAGCTGCACAGTTTGAATTTTCAGGTGAGTTACCCTCTGTGTGAAGCTTAACAGTCACTTTGTCCTAGACAATATAAAACTACTGCCTTAAGAACCACAAGGATCTGAAAGAAATAATCAGAAAGGATCAAACCATGTTGATTAAAGCAGATAAAGAGTCTTCCAATTCCTGCAGGAGCCAAATGTTTGCAAGCTTGTCCATAAAAACATTCTCCTCTATTTGCAGATCTGCTGCCTCCCCAGTAATTCTTTTTTTTTTTCTTCATCTGCTAAGCCTGGGAAATACAAAACATTATTTGAAACTTGCTGTTGTTGCCAGCAGAGCCTCACTGAAGAATAACTGACTGGTTTTGTCTCTTCTCCTTTTCTTTTTCTTACATCTAGAAAATATTTCCTGTTATTCTATCTCACCTTTGCTCTTCAAATTCTCTGCAAATGTAACTAATTCCTGCTTCCTCTTTCATGACAAACCACCTTTCTAGCAGCTTCTGTTTGCTGAAGTCCACCTTTTACCCTCCTAGGGTAGTCAAATGACTCACACATGGTGAAACAGCAATAGCATAGAGTTGTCCTAAAACAGCACATGAAGGACATCACTTCAGCAAATCTCACTATTTTCTCAGGGACAAATATTAAAAATTATTTTTTTCTCTTTAAATACTACATCTTACAGCTTTTCTTAATTCAACTGCAATGTCAAGGAAACCATATTTAATTTCCAGGAACCCCAGGTAAATGTTCTGTACTCTTTGGGTCCCACTGAGATGAAGCAAAAAATAAGGGAACTTTCAAAATTGTATTGTTCATTCATAGATTATTGAAATGGCTTTCACATCCCCCTCTCCAACTGACCAGATTATTTTCCTCTCCAGAAAATTGCAGGACAACATAACTTATATTCAGGTACCTAAAACCATCCTGTATTTCCAGACAGCTTCAGGAGTAGGTTTTAGCTCATAAGCCTTTTGATTGCTTGCATAATGGGTGATTACATTAAATGATAGTGAAGGTCTTCATAATTAAACGAATATTAAAGAAGGGGTGGGTGGAATGTTTGTATAATCCTGCTTGAGACCTAGGAAACTTACACAAATGATTGACTGCAGCACCAAAATGTCACCACCCACTCATATCCAACTGAATCTGCAGAGCAGATTTCCCCTGCCCAGAATTACTCCATATTAACAAAACAAGATCAAGCCACTTCCAGCAGACACGTGGGTGACAGCCCTGAATTGCATGGACTTGGTGGACTTGCCTTGTTCCTCTTGGGGGGGGGTGTGATGGGGGTGAAGTCCTGTTAAAATGTTTGTTAACTATGGACAAGCCATTCACACGTGTCAGTAGGCTGTAGTACTTGTTTTTGAAAGGCTTCTTCCTCCAATAAGCATTCCTGCTCCCAGAAAGAAGCAAAGCCTGTCAATGTGGAAAAACAGTATCTCCAGTTCTTTATTAAATCCTTCAGGAAAAGTAAAAAATTCTAAGTCAATAATTCTCCAGAGAAAGCATAAAGTGCTGTCTCATGGCTGAAATGTCATCTCTTACTCCCTGCAGAGGCTCTCAAATGGGCTCCTCTGTGCCTGAGCAGTAGGAAGAGTGCAGAAATCCATATGGAGTCATTCCCAGCCCATGGTTAAATACAGGCACTGTGAGTTACACACAGTTTGTAGATCTACACAACTGCCTTTGATCCACAAAGATGAGTAATGAAGGGTTTTTTTTTTTCAGAATCAAGACCACCTGGTTTTGCCTGGGGAAATTATTTCATTAGTATTTTGTATCAACTCTAATGTAAAACTCAGCAGAAAATAAAATGTTTATCTGCACAAGTATCTATATGTATAATTCTATTTCTTGTGACTATAAAATCTCTCTAATGAATCTGCTTCAGGTGGACAATTAACTTTTCTCCAGGATATTGTTTTTCCTTCAAAATTACTTATTTTTAGAGCATTTTGCCTTCCTCTCAGCATGGTTCTTCTCTAATTTCATAGAATTACTTAAAAATGAGATCTCCATGTATTTGCCATTCAAATATTGCAGCCCTGAAAATCTGAAAATAGAATACAGTATAAACTTCAATGAAATTGCCCTACAGGAATTGACTTTGTTGTCTCAGCTGATAGAAAATTGAAATGTAAAAACATTCATTCAGTTAAATGTGAGTAATCTGAGGTATATTAGCAAAGAGAGGTTTGATTTACTCTACGTTGTGTTGTGTTCAATCTGGCCCTGCTGCTCTGAGCAGCTCTGCTCTGCCAGGAGGACAGAGCCCAGCAGCAGAGGAAGTGAGCTGTGGAGATTTTTGGTTGCCCATCCTTGAAGGCTGATGGTCACCATGGGCAGCCCCAAGGTGAGAGCTGGATGGGGAGCAGGTAAAGGCATCACATGCTGGCCAAGGAAGTTGGATGCTGGAGCAGCAGTTAGAGCCAGGGTAAGGTGCCACTCTATGTCTCCTCTGTCCATGCATCATTGCCCCTTTACCCAGTCAGTCCAGGCATATCCTCACCCTAACATACCTTGTTCTGAGCATAATTGATCCTGATCCCAAGTAGAATTCTTTTAGTGACATTTTTGTGCCATGTTTGTTTTCTCCATGCTGCTTATAGCCAAGATAGTGATACCCTAGCACCAATGCCGGTGCATGCAAAAATACTACAGGATAGAGAAGTACTCTGCTAAAATCCTTGGTGGCATCTCTAGCGCTTTCTGTTGAGCTGCTGAGGTCAGCCTTTCTAGTCATCTGCTTCTTCTTCCTTCCCTGTCGTGCTTCACATTCACTCTAAGCTGGAGAACTATGAATTTGATACATGGACTATGATGGTTAAGGAAGCTAAAACACAAGGCTCCTGCTTTCCAGCTAAACATTTGCCTGACCTCAGGCAAACCCCACAGAGCATTAAGACAAGAAATGGAAACACAAGACCATCACCCTCCCCCTGCCTAACCAACCGGGGGGCCAGCAGGCCCCCCGGCCTTTCTCCTCCCACCGTGTCCCCTTGGAAAATGCAACTCACCAGTGATGTCCTGCAGCAGAGACACCAGGAGGAGCATCCCTCAGGCCCCACAGGGGGGCAAATGGTGGCTGCTGCCCTTCCCTGCTGGTGTGAAATAGGAGAGTGGGTGGAGTGGGCTGATTGGGAACAGCTGAGGAGGGAAGGAGTCTCTAGTGGAGCCCAGGTGTGGGGGATTTGGGAGTAAATGGGCTGGCAAAGGGTTGGTGTGGGGCAGAAGCAGTACATGGGGGGAAAAGAGGGGTGTGTGGAACCTGCCTATAGGCAAACTGAGGGAAAAAATGGAAGGATTTGAGTGTTCACCATGAGGGTGGTGAGACACTGGAACAGGTTGCCCAGAGGATGGGATCCCTGGAGACATCCAAGTCCAGGCTGGATGAGCTCTGAGCAATCTGATCTGTCCCTGCCCATGGCAAGGGGGTTGGAACTAGATGATCTTTAAGGTCTCTTCCAACCCAAACCATTCTATGATTCCATTCTATGATTCTATGAAGTAGTTCCTCTACTTGAGGCTAAAGAGAATTGCCTCATGGCATGGTTCCCTTTCTGACTGTTGGAATTCGTCTGTGAGAAGCTCTTTTAAAATTATTTTTCTTTCTTCAGACTGAGTCTGTAAGCTTGAATGTGTATTTTGGTGACAGCATCACTGGAGGTTATTGCCTGGTGTGCCCTGGATTACTTTAGAGGGTACATGCTGCAGGAGCAATGCCTTTTGCCACCCAGGAGATGCTGAGATGTGGCCACAGGAAGGACAACCAGCTTTGCCCCATTCTTGACTTCCTCCTGTGCTTTTCTAGGAGGAAATACTTCTGACCACTTATGTGGTGGAGACAAAAAAAGCATGACTCCTTTTATGTGTGATCATTTTTTGCCAAATATTGCTGTAACCAAAGTCTCTGGATCCAAAGTCTCCACTCATAGATGACAGTTGAAAAAATTGCAGTCTGTAATTTGTTTCTTGTGAAAGTTGATGGTAAATGGGAGCAATTTAGTGCAGACTAAAGGATACCCTCAGAAAGTGGGAAGAACCCATAAAGCACCTTAGCTTTGAAATGTGAATTAAAAGGGAAGTGACCAATGGGAGATAATGGTGGCCTAAAATTAATTTCAGGTTCTTCTCCAAATGATCCTCTGCCTCCACAGCTCTTATGGTGACTTACTAATAGACAGGCTACATGGTCATTAACAACTTCAGTTTTCTGATGTTCTCCATGCAGGTTATACTTAATTGTAGAGCTATATACATTCTTAATGTTAAAGATTTATTCTTTGGTTTTATTCCTGGAAAGGCTAAAAAAAAGAAGAAACATTTTGGATAAAACCAGAAAAAGCATAAAGCATCTTCTTCATGAACTTGTGGCATCCACTGATAGCTTTACAATGAAGTATTAAAAGCTGATAAAGTAAAGCAAATAACAATAAAGTACTAAAATGACAACTGTTGCACAGTTTAAATAGGAGATGCTAAGATGAAGTGCCTATATGTGGTATTTCTGTCTTGGAGGAGCGGATTCATCACCACTTTCTTACTCCACATTCTGCTTCCACAATGAAGTACTCAAAAATGTAATGCTTTCAAAGTTGATAAAAACTAACTGAAAATTATTAAAATAGCTACCTTGGAGGCTTTAACTTCACTTTTGGTAAAGTCAAAGCAAGTTTTGCTAGTTGAGCCTTAATGGGTAAGTGAGGAGACTAAATTTTATAGATCTTGTGGTTTTCAATGTAACCCTGAATAGCTCAAATCTAGCTTGGCATTTTCATGACTGCATTTTACAAAGTTGTAGGGAGAACTAGGAACATGTTCTGATGCTAACCAGCACTGGACCTCTGGACTGTTCAGCCCTCCTCAGTGAAAACAGCAAGAAAGTTCCTGGGAGGCTGGGACTGAACTGTCTGTGTCTTCCAAAAGGCATACTCTTGGCCCAAAGTAACAGGCTCTGTGGGAAACTGCTAAAGCCAAAAATTAAACCTTAATTTCCCCATCCCTCAGACATGGCACTGATTTTTCCTATCAAAAGACTTACTTTCCTCTATTCAGTCTGGGCTTCTGGCTTACTCTGTTAATCTCCAGAGAAAGGGTTACAGCTCATTATTCTGAGCTAGTGAGGAATAAATGGCCGGGGAATTAAAAATCTCCCTTTACCATTAAAAACAAAGGGTGCTTATGGCAATGAAGAGATGGGCTGCAGCTTGATGCAAGCAAAATGTCAGGTTATTGTCTGCCTCCTTAGCTTAGACAACCTTTGGTTCCCACATTGCAAACCAATTGGCTCCACACCTTGTTTAACCCACACCACACAGCCAATCCGTCACAGGCATCAGTCACAATTCAAACCCACAGACACCTCCTCACCAACTAACTGGCCAAAACCCCTCTAGCAACCACATGACCTTCTTACCTTTAGTAAACAAGTGTTAAAGCCTACAGGCAGGAAGCCCCTGCATTCTTCACCCTGCAGTAAGTTTTGACTTTAAGCACTTTGTTACATCTCCACTTACAGAATTATAGAGTCATAGAATAGTTTGGGTTGGAAGGGACCTTAAAGATCATCAAGTTCCAACCCCCCTGCCATAGGCAGGGACACCTCCCACTAGATCAGGCTGCTCAGTGCCTTGTCCAGCCTGGTCTTGAACACCTCCAGAG
>VZTY01012735.1:13272-29616 GCA_013400935.1 Turnix velox | reverse complement strand
ACAGCTCAATGTCCTTCTTGTGTTGAGGGCTCCAGAACTGGACGCAATACTCCAGGTGGGGTCTCACCAGTGCTGAGTAGAGGGGTAAAATCACCTCTCTTGACCTGCTGGTCACACTCCTCTTGATGCAACCCAGGATTTGGTTGCATTTGGTTATCACTTAAGCTGTGGTACATGTGGGTCTGCTTTCTAGAGCAAATGCTATAGATGCTCCCTTGTGAGATGGGCACTCATGTTCTTGAAGAGGGAGGTGTTCATGGTCCCCAACAGTGTGGAGCTTGGGCTGTCAGAGAAGGGGCAATCACACACAGCTCTTCTTCCTCACCAACTCCTCCAATTTCTCATTGCCAGCAACAGGGAGGGGGAAATCTCCCAAAGCCTTAGCCTAGTTATATATGCAAAACTGATGACTTTAACTGTGGGGTACATTAACTGAACTAAACACTGGAGCTCTGTTAGACACTGTCACCAGAGTATCCAGTAACTCTGCTACCTAATAAAAGGATATTTGCATAGCACGGGAGTGAGAAATTCCAGCTGTTAATATCCTGGAGCTGATGCAAAAGATTTACACCATACTGTTCAAAAACCAGTCTCCAAGGCACTTAAGGAGAGGTGGAAAGCATGCACCATTGCCAAATGAGAAGGTGGTGTTGTGGAACCAGAGTACCCTAATGATGATTTCTTTGTGCAACAAGCTTAAAGGACTCTTAAGAAAGCCAGTACTGGGTGAAACTGTGCCAGTGTTCAGTGCTGTACTACAACTGGAGTGCCAAATGCATGAAACCTGTGATACTTTGAAGACGTGAGCAGATCCTGGAGTTGTTTTTTGTTGTGGAAAAGAGCTGAAGAGCAAGTTTATACTCTTTACCCTAACCTGTGACCTAGGAAAGGGGAATAATGCTCTCTTCTGCTTTTTTCCATTCCCTTTAAGTATTGCATTTTTTGCCATAGATTACCACTCAGCTTTATTCCTTAGTTCACTTTAAATTTTCAGGTATTTTGGTTGCCCAGGAGAAAATCCTATTTAAGTCTCATGGCTCCAGTGGAGTTATTCTGGATTTACACTGTGGTACACATGAGAACTCAGCTGTGGGTTTCCTGTGTGTTCCTTCCACTGCATTTTCATGGCACAAACAGTGATGGAGCACACAGGAGGACTAGTAAACCACAGAAACCTTCCATTTATATTATGCCAACTCTGGTGTTTCTATTTCACTGCTATTTTAAAGTAAAGGCTTGCAAGGTTATGGCAGTTATGGGCATAAACCTCTAGCTGTTATTCAAGCTGTTTTGGGTAACTGGCACTTCTGGTGTGTAAAAATCACTGGTGGAGTTTCTTTATATTTTATTAAAAGATGAATTGTTGCAAGCAGAGGGAGAAAACTGAGCTCTCTTGTAGAACAGGTTTATATTTGGATATTTTTAAGAATAAAAACTGGTCTTTAGAAATGAGTGTGGTGAACTGCACCTACTAAAAGTGCTGCTTTTTTATTGTTATTTGAAGGCAAAACCACCACATAATCCCACTCATAATTTGGGGAGGAGAGGGAGGTAAAACACAGTGCACTTCATTAGAAATGTTGCTTTTCATTTACAAGCAATGAGAGTTGATGTTTCACAAGCTGAACTCTAGTTTTCTGGTGCACAGCTCCCACAGTGTTTTCTCAGTGGGCCAAAACTTCCACTGAATTCAATGATTGGAATCAAGTTGACTCAAGTGGTGTCTTGATCTTTCACACAAACAGAAAATTTGCCCTGCTGTTATAAAAATATCTGCTTATTAACCTAATAGAAGAGTGGCTGATTAACTTCAGACCTGAAAAGTTATAGTTACTGCAGAGCAAGTCTCAGTGATGTTGACAGAACCATGAAGAGATTTTACTGAAGTCTGTGCTGTTATTTCAGACTTTCCCTGCTCTATCCAAAACCAGAATTTGGTTCAAGCTTCTGAGTTATCTTTTATCTAGTCTTTGTTTCAGCTCAGTGACACATCTTTACCTTGCAACCAATCCTTTGCCTTTTGTGAAAATTCCTTTTTTTGTTGAGAACAGTGCTGTTTTGGTTTCCATTTTTAAAGAATGAAAGAACCGATTATGCAGATGAATTTTAAAAGCTTTATCACCAGTCTTCTGGGAGAAAGGTTATTGCACAAAGCTTGTGACAGATTTAAAACAATGGTTCTTTGGCTTTAAAATGCATCCTGGCACAACACCTACATCTCTCTCCTGTCACATGGCTCTATGACTCCCAAAGATGTTAAATGTCTTTTGTGTTCATTCAGAGAATGCAAAAATTGCCAGGATTATAACTAAATATATTCAAGCATGAATTAAGATTCAAGGCTTACAAATTTGTGGTGCTAAATTGTACACAAGAAAGTCTCTTATTGGCAACCCTTTGCTCCTGTTTATTGAGTTCAAGCAGAATCCCCACTACAGCTCTTGGTAACTCCCAATGCAGTTTCAGTTCCATCCAGAAGTCAACAATCTGATGCCAGGACTCTAGCTCCTCCCTTAGGACAGTTTGCAAAGTTTTTCTTATCATGAAAAAGGCCCAAAGCAGGAAGATGGACATCAACACTCTGTAAGTATCAGCCTGTGCAGAGCAGAACCTAAAGGCATCAGAGAAGAGACTATAACCAAGACAACATATGGAGATCCAGGCTTTTTCAGAATTGATGCTGGGGAGAGGCTGAAGATGAGAAAAAAAGAAATCAAGCAGCCAACTGATTCACCTTACTCTTGTCCTTGTTCTGACTTGGCTGAAGTTGGTGCTCCATTGTAATAGCCGGAGCAGGATGGTGAGTCAGGATTCGCTTCATTCAGAGGAAAAGGAATGAGCAGATAGAAGTTCAGAGCATGAAGAGTAGATCCAGCACAGAAGGAGTCAAGTTTCTTGCTAACATAGCTGACTCAAGACAGTAAGGACTTCCAACAGATAGGAGCTTCCATTCTTTTGCTTTCCTTTGGAGATGAAGTGGGAATGAGCAAATCAGTCTTCCACCAGTGTTTCTCTTCCTTCTGGTGCTGACAGGTTTTGGTTCTTCTTGCATTTTAGCTCAAACAACCCAACCAGCACAGGATGTTTGGAAGTTGTGTGAATATGGTGAATATCAAAGGGAGATGCTGCCCACTGTTTGGTGCACATTTGTTTTGAATTCAAGGTTAAAGAAACAGCGAGAATATACATAATGTCCCTCATTCAGAATGCAGCTGGGAGGTGAGAGGAGAGACTTGCCTCCCTAGAACCCCATAAAACTATGCACATATGCTTCTCCCTATTGTGAATCCCTATTCTGATAGGATGCAGAGGAGATTTTATACAGTGGTGCAAAATGGAAATCTATTGTAGGAGGAAAGAGTGTTGCAGTCCCAGAGGGGCTCTTATGTTTAAAACAAAATACAACAATGGAGCTAATTAGCATTGCATGGTTCACAAAATCCACTCGAGGGGATTTTCCTTTGTCCTAAATCATCACTTGTATATGAGATGGAAGAGCCCTCCCTTTCCACAAACTTTTAATAGATATTACTACAGTTTTTCATCATTTGCCATTGGCTTTGAGGAAGGTAACAGCTGTACCAGGGCTATTCAGCCATATTAAATGGCTGCATCTTATTATAAAAATACTATGGGGAAAAAAAGCCTCTACAAATACTCCACCATTATAATTACATTTTTAGCAGAAGCAGAACTATCCCTTTCTCTTAGAAAGATGTTCTCAATGAAGGCAGAATGAGTACAGTACTTAGTCACAATACAGGAGTGTAAGATGTTTATTGAATCAGCAAAGGAGATACAAAAGAGCTGGCAGGGCTCTGAAAATCACTTTGATTTTTAGTTGTGACTCTACTAAACTGTAAATAATGTAAATGACAGAGGTGTTCTCATTCACAGAGAAATTAAGTGGGAAGTCAAAATCTTTTTTCTTTTTTCCTTGTGAAAAGAAAACCCTCTGATGCCATTTCTTGTTCTATCTTATTCTATTAGTGTTGCCATTAACTTTATACATTGCTGTAAAAAAGCCACACTTAAATATATCAAATGGATTAATGCTGGCACTTTATCAGGTATAATTTCTGTAAGACGCTCTAGAATATAGAAACTACTTAAAATGGGGAAAGAAGTCTATCCTCTTCACTGATTCAGAGGACTGTGCTCCACTGGCTGATATTTCTTGAACATCCTGATTAGTGCTAAGGCTGATCACAGCTATGACAGGGCAGAAGGGCTTTGAAAATCCCTGTGACATGAGTTTGCATGACTCCGGAGTGCTCTCAGCTATACAGGAAAGCCCAGAGAAGCAGAGTGAAGAGGAGCCTACAGACACATTCAAACAAGCTGTGGTTTTGCCAGGCATAACTCAACTAAAGCCAAAGTATGAACTCAGTGAGCTCTCTTGCATTCACTTTGCATCTAGTATCACAATAAATAAATTCTCAGGCTGAAGGAAAAGGAAGGAAAGAAGCTGCTCACAAGAGTGTTTTCACCACTTGATAAAGGAAAGCACTGCAAGGGGTTCATCAGTGGGCACCACTTACAGAGCAGTAAATAAATGCAGGGTAGTTGCTTGTTACTAATTCTTTTTAGCATCAAAAGTAAGAATGAAAACTTTTCTCTATCCCAATCTCATTGATGATTTCTCTCTGGAGCACCCATCAGCTCACCTCTGCAGGACCAACTCCCTTGCTGTGCCCCCATTCCCTCCCACCACTCTAGGTGAAAGAGGACTTGCATGGTTGCTGCCTTAAACATGACTGCACAAATTACCTTCAGCTCATGGGCCAAGACCCATAACAGAACTAGAGACACCAAAGAGACAGCCTCAAGACACAGAAGTACCAGTGGTAGGACAAGGAACTCCTTACAGGTTTTCTGATTCATTATGAGCCTTTCACTTTGTGAATTCTTTTTCCTTTCTGATGCATCTTTCTATATAATTTTTCTTTTCCCAACAAGTTTTGACTCTCTGTTAACAATTTCCTCCCCTTGGAGCTGCTGTTGCCACATGGCTAGTTGCTTTCCAGCCTCCTCTCTGCATGTTTTTCTGCAAGTGTTTGTCTTAGCAAAGTGCAGACACACCTTGCAATTATTAAATATGTGTCAACACTGGGTGCAAGCCTGCTTATTGTCATTGCCCCAAAATTAGAAGGCTTGCACAGCCACTGAGGTTCTGATCCTGCCAGGTGCTCAGCCCTCTTAATTTCCATTGGCAGCAGGGAAAGCAGAGAGCAGGAGGGAATGATCAGATTCAGCTTTCCAAGAGGTGATTTTTATTTAGTCTTGAATTCTAGAAGAGATTATTCCTGTCAAAAGAGAGGAGCAAAGTGAAATTAACAGCTAGGGGCCATCCCCTCAATTGCTGTATAACAATGCCACTCACTTAACAGCAGTGGATCACCACTGATTTGCAGCTGAGAATCTGAAATGGAGACTGTAAAAGGAAATAAATAATATACTGAAAGCTGATTTGAAACTTAACATGTATGCTCAGTAGGTTACAGTGCAGCTGTGCTGGGTTTGAGTTGTATTTCTAATTTTGACCCTTCCAGGTCAGAGAACTCCATGTTTTACTCTTTATGAGGTACCCCCCCTGGAGCCAGGGTCACACTGACTTGATTCCCAAAGCCTAATTGTGATTTGCACTAATGCCTCTTTTCACTGGAAATCCTGTGATGTTTACCTAAAACCTAGGGCACTGCTCAGACAATAAAGAAACCACAGAGGTGGTTAGTTTCCTGAAAAAGCAGACAGAATATGTTTTTAATATATTCCCATTCCTAAGTCCAATTTCAATGCTCAGCATTCCTCCTGCACTAATACTTTGCAGAATTTGAAGAAGTGCCTAACTGGTCTTCAGGTAGCCTGGCAGGAAGAGGATCAGGACATCCACCAGGACTGGGCTCCATCCTACAGCTCTTGTCAAAGCTGTTGCATCAGAGGGGTTATGGATTGAGCTAGAACAATGGAAATGAGCAGGTCCTTGATGGAGACTATCATCAGGTGTAGTGGTGCTTCCACAAGAGCACTGGAAAAGGTATTCACTGCCTTTTTCTTTTTCTATCTCTATTGGTCTGTGCATCTCTGCATCACTTAGAACAGGAGAAGAGCTGGAGTGGGTACTGATGCACTGACTTAAATGGAGATCAATCAAAGAAAACTCCAAGGATTTCTGAAATAGCTGCCTTGAAGCTGCCTGCTGCTGAAAGCCAGTGCAGTGCTAGGCATGAGGACTGCTACTTGAATAAAAGAGAAATCACAGAATGTGAGGGATTGGAAAGAACCTCAAGAGATCATCTAGTCCAATCCCCTGACAGAGCAGGAACACTCAGATCAGGTCACACAGGAGGGCGTCCTGAATGTCTCCAGGGAAGGAGAACCCACCCCCTCCCTGGACTGCTCCCAAGAACTGGCATTAACAGAAAAATCAGAACCTCAGCTCTCTCTGCCCCTTCCAACCCATACTGCAGAAACTGCTGTAATACAAAGGCTCATTCTCATGAGATAAATATAAAAATGGAAAATCTGTGTCTAGCAGCAAGTCAAAGACAAGTGCATTAAGCAGACAATTATGGTGGATCATATTATGCTCACAAGAGAGACCCTCTCTTGCATCATGTAATGCTCTAGGCTAAATCCAGATATTTTATAAAGTCCAGACCTATTTGAGCAGCATGGAGAAGCATCACACCTCTCTGCCAGCTAACAACCTGACTCTTCACCTCCATTTATATGTTGTTGTACATGGCTTTGGGAAAGTTAATCCCTGAGTTTGACACACCATAGCTATTGCTATTGTGTAGGTCCCCCGTGTCTACCATTTTTCTTGATTAGTGTAGAAATCACCTCCTGCATTAATCTTTCTCTTCATTTTTCAAGCTCATACACCTAACTGTAGGGATGTGGAGCAGAATTTCTGAGTATTGACCTTATGAGAAAGATATTGGTTGGAATGAAGCCGTGAGAGCAGCAAACTGCTGGAAACAAGATCTAACAGAAACAAGGACACCTTGTATTTATGTAGATAGTGGGGATGTTCTATCAGTAGGCGCTAGGATGGAAAATTACTGCTTGCTGGTATAAAAACCACACTGTAGCTCAATAAAGTAGTTCTCTGATTCATACTGAATAGCATGGAGTCCATTTCTCTCCTCATCTAACTTTGTAATACCAAGAAATAGGTTTTCCTAGATAACCTCATAGTGGGAATTCTCATCATGGTCCAGGACTATGTCAAGGCATGGAACCATAGCTTCCCAGCTTTACACCAGGTTAAAAAAAAGTTTCCTGAGATCTAATTAGCCAATCCAGAGGTCATTAAATGTTATAAATATTATATAGTTTCCATTAATTATATGATCAAAACCCACTCTCTGAACAGCATAGAGTATTGACCTGGTTCTGGTGTGCACAGGGTTAATTCTGGCAGATACAGATATCCCATTTCCACCTAAGTCATGCCCACTGGCAGACAGGAACTGGCAGGGAAGGGACACAGGAAGAAGCTGGGGGGGGCACATCACAGAACCTGGTGGTGGCTGTGATGACACAAAATTTGGAGTAGTGGCTGACACTCCAGAAGGCTGTGCTACCATCCAGTGAGATCTGGAGAGTTGGACAGGAAGAAATTTAATGAAATATAACAAGGGCAAGTGTAGAGTCTTGCAAGATTAATGCCAGGTATCGGGATAAGTTGGGGACTGAACTGTTAGAGAGCAGGGGAAAGGAACCCAAGTGCCCTGGTGGACAGCAAGATGGCCATAAGCCAGCAGTGCATCCTTGTGGCCAAGAAGGCCAATGGCATCCTGGGGTCTATCAGAAGGAGTGTAGTCAGTAGGTGGAAAGAGGGTCAAAAACCATCTTAATTATACCACAGAACTACCTTTGCTGTAGGCAAAGGGGGGGAAAACTAGTAGCTGGAAACTAAGGCCAGGCGACCTCAAATCAGAAAACTGAAGATTTTTAATTTTGGTAGTGAAAGTGACCAACCACTGCAAAACTAACCAAAGTAACAAGTTGTTCTCCATCTCATGGCCTCTTCAAAATCAGATTGTGCCTTAGTCAAATGCAAATTATTGGCTTCATTTCAAATATACTATCTGAAATGTTATATGCAGTTATGCAAGGAATTTAATGGCCTGTGATGCACAGAAGGCTACACCAGATGAGCAATCTCGCCTTAACCCATGTGCATCAGTGAATAACAGGAATTAATTCTGACACTACAGAGAGATATTGCCAACTGAGAAATGATGAAGGTAGTTTTGCTATCCAGAGGGGAGCAGAGGGTGCTTCTACCAGCCAGAAACATGGTCCTTTAGCTACATTACTCTTTAGTGATATTGTCAGAGGGAAAGAAATTTTTATCAGGTTCACCAGTCATTCTGCAGTTTTATGGTATCCAAATTCAGTCAGCAGAACAAAGATCAGGTACATTGGCACAGATCTGGATGCAAGCCCGGGGAGTCCATCTGCATTGGTTCAAACCTTACTCTCCATGAGATTTTTATTTATAAAACATCCAGAAGCTTCTTAAAATCACAAATACAGTTCTGTTACCCACTTTTGGAGCAAACTATATTTTGCCAAGATGGAGGTAATTCTGTAGATTCTATCTCAGAAGGAGCTGGGAAAGTACTGACTTCCACTGTAAGATTCATTTTCACAATCCTGGTATCAAATAATTTGGGTTTTGAACTTCCCAACTTTTCCCAAAAGCAAGGAACAATATTCTAGAAGAACTGAAGGGTATTCATCCAACCAGCTCTGATTTAGCTCTTACAATAAGAATATTCTTTTCAGAGACTTTCATTTTTTCTGTCATACCTTCCACCCTTCTCTATCAAACCCCCTTGAAAACCTGGCCTTCAGGTGTATTTGAAAAAATTATGTTTAAACAAAATAAAGATCTTAGATGTGTAGTGTTAGAGCCAGCTCTACTTCTGCTGATTCCCTGGGAACTCAAAGTCATATTTTCTCACTGCTAATAAAAGGAGATTATTTATATTAATGTGAGTAGCAGCAATACTGAATAGTGCACATTAAATGAATTAGAAAATTGATAAAGTAGCCTCTATTCTTCAGCAGTTGTTTTCTATTTCCTGACTTTTAATCAGAATGTTCTTGACTATAGCTGATATATCTACTGTACTATGTACATTACTGGTCCATACTTACCTCTCCTAGCCATCACAGGATAATATTTTTTACATTTTTATTACTAATATCTAACAATATCAGTTATATTAGTATTGAAATATTTTAAAATAAAAGTAAATTAATAATAATGTTTTTTATATTCTAGAGGCAGAAGAATATGTGCCACTGACATGTATTAAGGCAAAGGAAGAGTTTACCCAACAGCAGGACAACTGGATGACAAGAGAATCAGATGGGAACAGAAAGACACAGGACATTTAGAGACTGTGTATTATAATAAGGTCTCTAGATAAAAATATTTTAGTTGTTTAACTGTTTTATGAAATTATACAGTGTATTTAATACACACAGAAATTTGGCTTGTTCAGGATGCATGACAATATTTATTTTATTATCCAATTAAGAAATCCTCATAATATTGCTATGGTCAGGTCAATTCTAAGTAGATTAATTTTGCTTATTCTCTATATCTCAAAAGAATTAGAAAGACCTATAGAAGTCCATCACTGATGCCCTAACACCAACTGGGGATATTTTCTCAGCTGAGAATGACAAACCATCACCAGAGAGTCGATACTTTTTGGGGGATAAAAAACATAGAAAGATGCATCAGAAAGGAAAAAGAATTCACAAAGTAAAAGGCTCATAATGAATTAGAAAGCCTGTGAGGAGTTTCCTGTCCTACCACTGGTTCCTCTGTGTCTCTAGGCTGTCATTTTAGTGTCTCTAGTTCCTTCTTGAGTAGTTCTACACCACACAGCCACCTTGTGAGTCTTAGATCTGACTCTAGTAAGAGCAGTGTGAGTTAGATGTAAGAGGCAGCAGGATAATATCTACCTTTATTAGGGGACAGTTACTGCCTTGACAAGCCAGGACATGGGTCCCTGCTGTCAGAATGTGAACACAAGAATTATTAAATGAATGGGTGTCATCATAAAAATAATAACACTGATCTCTATTTTTCATCCCTCTTAAAGTTGTTCATTATAACAAACTCTTAGGTCTCACTTCATGCACATGAGAATCAGATTATTACCTCATAAAACAAAGGAGCAGTGAAGTAATGGCCCAAAACATACTGTGAGCACAGCATCACAGGCTGTTGCTATACAACAGAGCAGTAGAACTCCTTTCATTAAGGTGCTGACCCAATAATATGGGCAGTGGAGCAGATAGAATTGTCATAGAGCAAGTGAGTACAGCTTCCTGGTCATCCTTGGAGCAATCAGTCCTCTGAATTTTATCCCTGCCACTTGTTAAATCTCAGAAAATTCATATCCATTTAGAAGTGATAGCTGCTGTCTTCTGTACCAAACTGCTTTATCAGTTTTATGTAGCAGATTTCCCCTCCCCTTTAGGTCCCCCATTCCCAGCACTCCAGTATTTGCTGATTAAATGTTTGCACACTGTCATATAGGGAAATACAGAGCCCTGGAGTGAGGGGAGGGAAGGTGGGAGAGATGGAAGAAGAAAAAAGAAAGTAAAAATAAAAAAAGGCATCCTGATAATTTAAGGCATTTCAGAAGAAGAATATCTAGCAGTTTAGATCTTGTTGCTGAGCCCTGGGGCCCTCCCTCCCTTCTTTTTCCTCATGTGATCCTGTTTTAAAGATGGTCAGATAGTTCTCTGGGGATTCTTTTGACTAGATTCAAGCACATAGCAGTGACTGAAGCCTGTGGAGAAAAGGAGCTCTGGATATAATGCCAACATCATCTACTCTTTTGTTTCTGCCACATGCCAGCACCTCTCCTCCTCTGCATTTGTCTCTGCTACATGGAGAGAGGCCATGATAGGCTGCATATTTATTAATCATTCTTACTTGTTTCTTTTTTTGTTCTTCATTCTCATGTTTTTCTGTACAGGGAGCCAGAAAGACAGGAGTGCACTGTAACAGAAATACTGCACTTTTTTTCCATCCATGGGTCTCAAAATGCTCTTCAAAGGTAAGTGCTAACGTGAGAATTACCCTTCTTGGCCAAATTAGAGAAGTGACCCTGAGACAGAAACCCAAAGGCATGCAGCAGGCCAGTAATACAGAGTAGAAAAGACCTTACCCCTTCCATACAACACTTTGGGGCTTATGCTGTGCATTTCTTAGGCTGAGCAGCATGCTGGAGAGCCCTCAACCTTAGAGACATTTCAATCAGCAGAAGAAAACCCTTTTAAAAAGCTATTTTGAGCTGCTGCACTGCACATTTAGTGGATGAGCCAGTGTAGTGTAATTTTATCTAGCACACTACAGCAACGGAGTTACTTTGATTTCTGGACCCTACAAAACTCTTTCCAATCACTGTTTCCCATAGAGATTACTGGGCTGTCTGGGCAAGCAGGATGCAAAAGTGGGTAGGAATTTGGAAATCAATATACATCCATCAATATATACATCAGAAGAGGAGGCAAAACTTCTCATTTTTAGCAACTACTTGTAAACATCCATTCCTCCCAAAATCATAGAATCAGGGTTCAGACAACCTGGGTAAGCAGAGTCTTCCCCAGTTACACACATATAGTAAAAATCTGATATGCCTGAAAGCAGTGGTCTGCATAATGTCACCTTGCTCATTTTTATGTCTTGATTTCAGCTTTGTTTACCTTTTGAGAACAGTTACAAGAATAAAAGACAGATTGAAATCCAGGGGTTTTTTTTAAATGCTGATAAGGGCGGGAGCAGGTAATGGGAGAGAGAGTCTTTGGCTTGAAGTCAGCTGTTGTTAGGACAGCATTTATCTTGTCTGCTATCCCATGTACTGAGAAGTAGGCGATCTTGTTCTGATCAACATCTTTACATTTCAATAGGATTTATTAGCACTTGAGCATGGAAAATTAAGCAGACTTGAAACTTCTGGGCTGTGTCAGGATTTCAGTACACTGGAAGATGCTGTGGATGATACTAACTATGCTTCATACCTCTTACAGGTAATCTACCTAGGGAAAAAGTCTTTATTGCAGTCAATCCAGAACCTTCTCAAAGCTGGTATCACTTTTAAAGAGGCTGAATATTAGTATTTTCTTTAAAAATTTAAATTTTCTGTAGGTTCAAGATTTAACTGACTCTTTTTGACTCACACCAGCATGTGAAATCCATGTAATTTTGTTTAACATTATATCCACTGAAAATAACTCTGTGGTTTCTTTTTTCCCTCAGGGTAAAATATTCATAATGTAGTACTTACAGCCTCTGCCAGGGTCTTGGACATTTGTGAGGGAAAATGTGAATAAAAAGTGGATTTAAAAAAAAAAAATCCTTTCATTAATGGTACCTTTGTAATTGATTAGATTTGGTAATGGACTTGCAATTGAGGTTCAAACATTAATCTAAGAACTCAATTAAATAAAGTATTACTGTGCAGCACAGAGATTTCCTCTCTTCCACAAGCAGTTGAAAAAAAAAAACCATTCAAAAGTAAAGGCAAAATCAGCTTCTTTTCTTGCTTGTCTTTTGAGAAGTTTTGTAGAGCTACTTATTGAATCAAGGAAATGCAGTTGATTCATATATGGCCTTTAGTAAGTGGAATGAAAAGGCTGTTCAGCCCCACCTCCATCCCTAGGAAAGTGATGGAGCAACTCACCCTTGGTACTGTCTCTAGGTAGGTCATTAGAGACATTAACATGGATTCACCAAGGGGGAATCATACTTGACCAAACTGATAACATTCTATAAAGACATAACCAAGTGGATACCTGATGGTAAAGCAGTGGATGTGGTCCATCTTGATTTCAGCAAAACATCTGATACTGTCTCCCACAGCATCCTCACAGCTCAACTGAGGAAGTGTGGTCTGGACAACTGAGTTGTGAGGTGGACTGTGAACTGGCTAAAGAAGCTGGAGAATTGTGGTCAGGCAGTCATGGTGGTTGTCTGGTATTTTCACTAAAGGATGAAGCTGGGTTCACAATGTTAGTCATGAGGATTTCAAACATTATCCTGATACTTCAGGAATCTCTGAGGGGAAAGCCAATGCTTCCCCTTGGCTTCCAGAACTGTAAGAGAAACAAGCACATTTATCTTTCAACCTAGGGTAAACTTTCAAGCCTCCTGTATATTGATTTCCATGACTGTCACATCTCATAGACATCCAGGCCACCCTTTTGCAGTTGTATCCAGTATTTTTGAAAGATAGGCCACTGCTCAATTATATGGTCACAGATCTCGAGCTGGTATCCCCGGAGCAATTCCCTGTTTCTCAGGGGAGAACAAAATTAATTGTTCACTTACATCTGGAAGTCCAAGGCTTTCCCCAGTTGTTCAAAAGCTGATATGGCCCACTGGAGATTATCTTGGCCTGGTAAATTATCAGTACCTGAAGGGGGCTACAGAAAGGCAGGGGAAGGACTTCTTCATAAGATATGTGATGGGAGGACTAGAAATAATGGATGAAAATTGGAAGGGGGTAGATTCAGGCTGGATATAAGAACGAAATTCTTTACAGTGAGGGTGGTGAAACACTGGAACAGGTTGCCCAGAGAGGTTTTGGATGCCCCCTCCATCCCTGGAGGTGTTCAGGGCCAGGCTGGACAAGGCACTGAGCAGCCTGATGTAGTGGGAGTTGTCCCTGCCTATGGCAGGGGGGTTGGAAGTCCTTGATCTTTAAGGTCCCTTCTTAACCCAAATTATTCTATGATTCCTCTTACAATTTGTGCTGTTCTAGGGCTGCGACAGTAGCTGTCGCTATTCTCCTTTCCATCCTTCACTCTTTAGTGACTTCCCTATTTCTAAACTCTCCCCAGTCCTGGCGCCGCACGGAGCCCGGCCCGGCCAAGGAGGAGCAGAAGCAGCTCCGGCCGCGGCCTTTGCTCCTCTGCAGGGGCCTGGGGCCGAGCTGGGCAGCCGAGGGCAGGGAGCCGCAGGGCCGGCTCTGTCTCTGCTGCCGACAGCCCCTTCCCCTGAGCTGCTGGGGACAAGCGGGGCACAACTGCCCAGCTACAGCCTTCCTAAGCAGGTGGGGATGAAACGGGGACACATCCTAGCTCTTTCCTACCCGACAAGGACACAGTTCAACACAAGGCACAAGGCTCCTTCGATCAGACACACATTCTGCCAAAACCCAAGGAGCAAGGAAGGCTAGGGGGTCCCTGTTCCACTCCATCACATACCCTAAATAATTTGTTGAAAGAAGAGAGCACAAGAGGGAGCCAGACTCTGCATCCTGGTAAAGATCTTGTCTGTGTTTTAGGAGGAGGGTCAGGGGAGACCGGGGCTTGGTCACTGAGCTCTTTGTTTGTTCAGTGACTCCAACAAGTCTTGCATCAAGTCTTGTGGAGGCAGCTCAGTCCCCAATGGTGCTCAAAGACTTGGACTCTGAGTTCTAAATTCATGTCTTTCCCTTAGACATCAAGAGAAGTGGCAGAGGAATGTCCCACTCAGATGTGGGAAAGAGTGTGGCAGATATGGCTTTGATCTCCTTCCTGCTAAAGAGGGAAACACAGCTGAAATCTCCTATTTCATCCCTCTGGTCACTATATTTCCATGGTGAAGATGCAAGGAGAGCACTGTCACTGCTGGATCAGGTTTATTGGTTTGAAAACAGCAGCATGGGTGCTGTGGAGGATTTAGGGTGGCAGTGTCCCTTGCTCTTTAGCAGGGTGCCTGATGGGCACAGGAGGCTTGTGTCTGAGCCAAGAAACCAGGGTGACAGCCAGCAACTGATTTTTGGGGCCAGGCCCAAACTTTCAAGCATTTGGGATTTTCTACTGGTACTAGTTTTAGCTGTTGTGTCTCAAAATCAGTCTTGTGGATATAGCAGAATTGAGATAAACTTCTGCATGCCGAGCCTCAGAATAGCATTTTTACCAGGTCAGCCCTTCAGCTCTCATGCAGCATCCTAAAATAATCCTATGCAACCTCTCCTTTCTGGTAAGCCATTTTACAAGTTTATATGCCGGTTAGCCACTTTGCTGGGTTACAGGAAAAAAAAAAAGCATAAAAGCTTTTAAAAGCACTCTATTTAAGAGTGAAAAATATCCAGATTCCTTCACATTTGGTGCAGTAGCTCATCATCAAATATCATGAGGTTAAATTAAGGTTTTAATACTTTAATAGCTACCAACAGGGTATTACAGGACAAATACACCCGAGGGTACAATATGAGGTGTTTGTATAATGGGAACTCAGGGTGTATAATTCTGTGTACACAGCCCCAGCCATGCAGCTATTCCAGCACGGGGGCTGAGTAGGTGTTAGAGTGACAGAGGGAGCTCTGCTCTATTCACACATTTTTTTTCCATCTGAAACTTGTCAGAAGGGTTAAATACAGGAATTGAGAACTTCTTGCTATTTGCTGAGGAACTCAGGGCTATTTTATTTTTGAGAGAGCTCCACTCCACATCAAATATCCTTTGGGTGTTTTTTTCTGTGGTATAACTCAACTGACTACAGCAGTGCTAGTTCAGACTCTCTGTTTATTCTCTAGATCAGCCTCTGCAGCTGACAGACCTGCACAACAAAAGTGTAGATTATTTAATGTTTTTATTTATATGTATTAGAATTCTTCAAGAGGAAAATCAGTGTCATTTCACTTATCAGGCAGCACTAATCTGCGTCCTGCTCTCCCTTGAGTGCACCAGGTACAATAAGGATTAAACCAAAAGAGGAATAAGAAGAAAGCATTATTTCAACGGTTTGTCATGTCTGACATATCAGATGCAATGTCAGGAGAAACTTACTGTGGTGGCTGCTGTCTCAAATTGGATATGGTGTTAAGCTTTAAGTGCCACTTCATCTCAATTCATGTGGGTGGGGTAAGCTGCTGGCCAAGTCTCTGGTGACATCCATGACATATTTGTATTACCGTGCTTTTGAATTTTACCATTTCACTGCTGGAACTGGTGTTGCAGAGTCTAGCACAGATTTCCACTGTGTTCTCATGGGCCTTTCCCAGCTCAGCTTCAGGATGCTGGTATAGCAGCAGGTGGCTGTGATCCAGAGGACCTGTGATGGGACCTCATTTCCCACTGGGACATCCTTCACTCCCCTCTCTCTCAGCAGAAGGAATAATGCCCATGTGGACCTCCTGACAGAGCTGCAGCTTCTGGATAAGGTGGCCACACTGGAGAGGCTGTGGGCAGCCAAGAAGAGAAGGGCTCAGCAGCTGAAGAAATGGGCACAGTATGAGAAGGAGATGCAGCACAAGAAGAGGAAGCATGAAACAAGAAGAAATGCTGTGAACCGAAAGAAAGTCTCTT
>VZTY01012735.1:0-13244 GCA_013400935.1 Turnix velox | reverse complement strand
ACTGGCATAATCTTGATGTGGTTTTGGTCTTCAGAGTATGGCCAAGCTGGATGAGGCACTGAGCAACTTGGTCTAGTGGGAGGTGTCCCTGCCTATGACAGGGGGGTTGGAACTTGATGATCTTTAAGGTCCCTTCCAACCCAAACCATTCTATGAGTCTATGAATTGTAGCCTGTTCTCACCCCCCTGGCTACACAGCCCATGTGCTGGCCCACTGCTCCTGAGGTTTCTGGCTGCCCGTGCTGCTGGTGGACACCAAACCAGCTCTGAGGGCAGAATCCTGGATAGGAGGTCCCATTCCTCCCTGGCCTCAAACCACAGCCTTAAGGCTTTCCAAAGCTTGCTTTACTATTTCTTTGAAGGGATGGTGGCCTAGGTAAGAAACACTGATGACTAGGTAAGAAACACTGGTAATGAGATATTTGATGGGAGGACAAGAAACAATGGATGTAAATTGTAAGGGGGTAGATTTAGACTTGACATAAGAAAGAAATTCTTTACAATGAGGGTAGTGAAACACTGGAACAGGTTGCCCAGAGAGGCTGTGGATGCCCCCTCTCTGGAGGTGTTTAAGGCCAGGCTGGACAAGGCACTGAGCAGCCTGATGTAGTGGGAGGTGCCCCTGCCTATGGCAGGGGGGTTGGAACTCGATGATCTTTAAGGTCCCTTCCAACCCAAACTATTCTATGATTCTATGACATTGCATGATGCTGCCCTACAGATGAGAATAAAGCCCCTTTAGGGGCTGAGTGACATCTATCATGTTGTGAAATTTCTGAGAAACACTATATTTACACCAAGATGTAAATCTCTTCCCTCTCCTAATCTGGCAGGCACATGCACTTGCACATCTCTTACTCTAATAAAAGGAGAGCTATTCACAGGAGCCCAGCAGGGTCAGAAGGTGGAGCTGTTGGTGCTCTGCAGGGAGCCTCATCACTCAGCCACACAACCCATAGTGTGCAGTCTCCAAAAAAAAAAAAAAGGCAGTAATTAAAGGGTGTCAGGAGAAGGTATTTTTTTAGGGGAGGGGGAAACCAAAAAGAATACATTTTTTTGAGGAGGAGAAAATACAAAGATGTTCTGCTGCCATCTCTTAATCAAGGGAGGGAATTTTCCTTTTTAGAATTGCATATCAAGCCTTCTGGCCATCTTCATGCAATTTAGCAGGGCAAGGTTTGCAGATGATGCTGAAAATTGAACTGCTACTTCAAGTTTGTTTTCCCTACTTGGAACAGCACAAAACCTGCTCAATACTTTCAGACCTTACCTTCTCCTCTCTATAAATGTCAGGCACTAGTAGCAGGAAGATGCAGCAATATTTAGCTAAAATGATGACATTTTTAAGTAGAGATGGTTGGTTTTTTGTTAATTAGATACTAAGATGTGAAAAATTCAATTTCATGTACGTATCCATATTTGCATGCAATCTATACATAGGTATATACAGTAATTAGAGGCAATGAATTCCATGTGTATGCACATATGTAATTGCAATTTACATCTTTAAGGGAAAAAGGAATCAAATGAAACAAGTGCTTGCTTTTTTTTTGTTGTTTTTAAGTCAGAATTCCTGGGACTAACCACCCCTTTGAGCAGTGTCAACTGCACCATTCGGCTCAGCCATAAAATCGGTCCTCTGGGTGCCCCTCCCCTGCCTTTGGGGAAGGAGAGCAACAGGGCCTGAGGAGTTTGTTTTCCTCTTACTGGTTTTTCTTTTCCTTCCCCATTTGTGTGGTGGTGCCTCTCGCGCCTCTCTGAAGCAGATTTTCACCAAGAGATTTCAGGAGGTTCTTGGGAATGCATCAGGATCACAGCTGCTTTCTGTGGTTTTTTTTCAAAGCACTTCAGACGTTTTTCTTGTTTTAACAAAATACCTTTCATTTTAGCAAAATACCTACAGTACTGACTCTTTGGGTTAAAGCTAGGAGGCAGTGCTACCTCTAACCAGCAGTTTCTGCATGAGGACAAAGTTTCCTTAATAACTGTGTCTGCAGATTTCAAGGCTGAAGTCAGGTTTGCACAAGTAAAATAAAATTACTTTGGGTAAAACCCACTTCTTTCCATTCTGCTCTCCCCCCAACCCATCATTATAAACTCACTGAGATGCTGAATACTAATTTCATTGTTAAACACATTGTTCTGTGAACAGTGAAATTAAAGAAACCTACTTTTCAGTTAATTAAATTGGCAATTTCTGTGTTAATTTCTGTACTTACAATCCTTAATGTCCACAGCAGAAGAGCCTGCTTCTTCCCACCATACATCATTTTATTCTCAGCCTCTCTCCCCTCTGTCCTTGGCCCTGATTCCTTCCCACCAACCTTCTCCTGTGCTCAGCACCCTCAGCTCTTTACTGATGGCCATTGGGCCATTCCAGCAGGTGACCAGAGGTGATTTTGCCCCTCTACTGGGCTCTGGTGAGACCCCAACTGGAGTTACTGTGTCCAGTTCTGGAGCCCTCAACACAGGAAGGACATTGAGCTGTTGGAGAGGGTCCAGAGAAGGGCCACGAAGATGATCAAAGGGCTGGAGCAACTGCCCTATGAAGACAGGCTGAAGGAGTTGGGGTTGTTCAGCCTGGAGAAGAGAAGGCTCAGAGGGGACCTCATAGTAACTTCTCAGTACCTGAGGGGGTCCTACAGAAAGGCAGGGGAAGGACTTTTTAATATGATATCGGATGGGAGAACTAGAAACAGCGGATGTAAATTGGAAGGGGGTAGATTTAGACTTGACATAAGAAAGAAATTCTTTACAGTGAGGGTGGTGAAACACTGGAAGAGGTTGCCCAGAGAGGTTGTGGATGCCCCCTCTCTGGAGGTGTTGAAGACCAGGCTGGACAAGGCACTGAGCAGCCTGATGTAGTGGGAGGTGTCCCTGCCTATGGCAGGGGGGTTGGAACTCGATGATCTTTAAGGTCCCTTCCAACCCAGACTATTCTATGATTCTATTCTATGATTCTATAAGTTGGAATAATATTATAAGGCACTATATGATATAAATAGAGAAGTCCTTTCCTGCTCTTAAACATGCATTCAAATTCTCTTAAAAAACCTCAGTGGGGGTTGAAAGACTTCATAACAGTTAGAAACAAGTGACAAGGAATTCCTAGTCCTGGATGTCCAGTCTATATTGTACCTTTTTCAGCCTTCTTACTTACAACTTCAGTTTTGCACAGCATACTCCAGGGATGCTCAAACAGAATTGGCCATAAGACAGCTACATATTTTGTTGAAATAGGTGGAAAAGAGGCTTTTCTACTAAAATGCCAATTTATTATGTACTTATACAATTTGGTATTTGTAGGGCTTTCCCAGAAAATGTTTCTTTAAACCCTAAAATCCCCAAAGGTTTCCTAATGCATGTGTTTGTTAGCCATAAAGGAGTGAGAAAGTGTGTCAGACCTCTTTATGCACTTAATTATGTAGCTGATGCAAGTTTCTTTAATTTCCAAATCTAATCTGCATAGATACAAAGATCATGGAACAATCTGGAGACTTGTTCTTTAACGAAGGGAGAAAAAAACAACAAAAGGAGCAATTAAACCACGAAAATACATACAAATAAGACAGTATCTGACAGAAAGCCATGGGGGGCATCTTCCTTTGTAATTCTTCTTTTTTTAATGGCAGTGTTTAAAAGAAAAGAAGCAGAGGTCTCTGGGAATTGATTTGTAGTTTGCAATAACTAGGAAGGTTTTTAATGTTATTTAAACTTGTGTGGTAATGATGTACCTTTTCCATATATTTCAGCTCCAAATCATTAATATATCCTGCAGCTTCCTGCTGTACTCTAAAAAAGTCTGTACTAGGTGTCAATAAGGGCATGAATAAACATGTACTTGGATAAGCAGTAAATTGTATTGAATGGCATGTTGTCCACCATGAAACCCTTTATTTGTTGCAATTGGTTACTCACACCTTTATTTTCTGTGAAGAAAACAGGAGCTGAGTGAGATATCCTGTGCCAGAAGCTTCTGGGCTATGGCTCAATAAGGAAATAATGTAGTAGAAACAGGCAATGTATTTTTTTGTCCCTCTTTCATAACTTGAACAATCAACAGCAACTCTGGGAGGAAAAAAAACCCCTGTAGTAGAAATGTTTGATTCCTGGAAGGCATCTTTGCAAACTGTAACTAGCTAGAAACGGTGTGAAAATTGTAGTACTAGTAGACAGGACCAAATCAGTAGGTCTTTAACTCATGTGGACACTGCTGAAGTTATAATAATATTATAAGCCACTATGTGATATAAACAGGGAAGTCCTTTCCTGCTCTTAAGCATGCAGTAATTTCTAGTGTTTTAAATTTCTGAGGAACAGTAGCAGTAAGCCCTCTCACAACTATAAAATTAATGGATTAAAAGCTTGTTGGCTGGATTTTGTGTTGATTTTGTCTGACATCTGGAACAGTACATGGTGTATTGGTTGCCTGAGCAACTGTTCTTCAGTTTTTGCAGAAGCTAATTCATCAAATTGATGTAATTTTTATTAGTGGTCTCCAATCCTCCTAACATTGTTCCAGTCTGCAAAATCCATATTCTAAATGTGTTGAGCTTCCAGCTTTTAGTTCTTATTGTTATCTGTTATTGCTCATTTATTTCCCTTATTCTACAGAACATTGAACACATTAGTGAGAGAGAAACTTATGGAAATGTATAGAAACAATATGATGCCTAGAAAAAACCTGAACTAAATATATTTTGGGAGAGGGAGAACTTAGGGAGAAGTATAAGTTTACCCTGTTCTCATACCTTCTTTTCTGGGCATCCACATCTAGTACTCTTGGAGAAAACATATTTAGCTGAACCAATATTTGCTTTGATCCATTCTGGAGTTCTTGTCCATTATTGGAGTTCCTCTACAGGTACTTACCAGTTTTGTTAAGTAACGTGTTGAACTTTTATCTGTTTGGTTCTTTGGATATGAAGATATTGACAAATTTGGCAGCAGGGTACTTGTTTGATCATCATGAATACATCAAGGCATTACAGTCTTGAACTGTAAGAAAGCTGCAGGTGAAGTTTCACTTAGCAAACCAGACTACAATGTTTCTACAATTGAGTGACAGCCCTTTCTTGCTACACACAGAGATCACTGTTGGCCTTTTGCTGACAAGATGTCTACTTTTTCACCAAAGTTTTAGTAGTGTTTTACCAGAGCAAAACCCCATTCTCTTGGGATATGGTGTTCATCTTGTTTCCAGATTTATAAATATTCCTTGTTTGGCTGTATGCCACACAATTTGTCTTTCTTCACAAGCCCAGCTTTGTACTATCTTTGTCACAAAGGATGCTGTGGAATGTGGTCATCCACTACAATATGCACCTTTATTTTGTATTGCAAATATTCTTTATATATTATATGGGAGGACCAGAAATAATGGATGTAAATTGGAAGGGGGTAGATTTAGACTTGACATAAGAAAGAAATTCTTTACAGTGAGGGTGGTGAAGCACTGGAACAGGTTGCCCAGAGAGGTTGTGGATGCCCCCTCTCTGGAGGTGTTCAAGACCAGGCTGGACAAGGCACTGAGCAGCCTGATCTAGTGGGAGGTGTCCCTGCCTATGGCAGGGGGGTTGGAACTCGATGCTAAGGTCCCTTCCAACCCAAACTATTCTATGATTCTATTAAATATTTTGACACTACTATTGCTGAGGAAAATCTCCCATTAAAATCATCTAAAGACATGCTGGATACAGAGAAAAGAGAGATTTAAGTTCTGCTTTTGCATATACCCAAACACAAACTATCAGAGATAATTTTGCTTCGATCTGCATAAGATATGCATCTTTGGGGTACTTTAGATAAAAAGCTGAGTATTTTGTCTTGATGAGCATTGTGGATGTTCTGTATGTTTTGGGCTTGGATATCCAGTAGTTTCTGTGATTCAAACAAACAAAAATGCCCAAAGCAATAAGGTAACTAAACCTTTAATTATTGTAATGTATGTACCGAGAGCTTCTCCTCCTCCCTACTTTCCTTCACCCAAACCATCCCCTGTTCCCTTGGGCACCTTCCACCAGCTCAAGCATCGAATCTGTCACAGGGCACTTAAACGGCTGCAGGAAATTTGTTTTACAAGGCTGGTTTTAACTGAACTACCTGCTGTGCACCACATTGCTACTGTTTGTGAAATGAATGATGGGAAAAAGCAAGTCTGTGATTTCATTTGTTCAGACCGATTAGTCACACGTTGCATATGGTATCATTTGCTTGTCACTTAATGACTGACCAGCCTGCCTGAATCATTAGTGCAGCAGTGCAATGAAAGGAAGACATAAACATAATGATGAGCTCAAGGAAGTGGAGTGCTGTTTTACCTAAAAGAAATGGTGTGCAGAAATCCAGCACAGCTGCAGGTGCTCGGGCGACAATGTGGGAAGCAGTTAGCTTCCAATTTAGCAGAAAATTAAGAGCGAAAAAACTGTTATTTGTGAGAGAAGATACTCATGGCAAGCAATCATCCATGCTCTATATCCACAAGATGAGCATTCAGCTGTCTTTGTCGTGACTTAAAACAATTGGTGTCTTGGGCTGCATTCAACACCAGATTGGTGCTTATTAACTGCAGTTTATTCTTTCTTGGGATATTTTGTAAATCTCCCCCCTCCGCCTTTATTTTATGGTTAATTTGCTTGCTTGAATGTAAAGCCATTTAAGCTGAAAAATCTGGATTGTGGTTCATCATTGTGCCAGTGCTCTGAGCTGTGTGATGCAACATAATTGGCAATTTTCAAATTTGTAATCCATTTTGTTTCATGCATCCACACACACACACACACACACACTGCCACCCCATCTCTTCAAACTGGTAAAAAAACAAGAGAGAGCATGCGTGTTCCTTCAGTCAAAGAACATGAATCAACAAGAGGCATGTTTTTATGAAATTAAATTCTGAAATCCCACAAGGCAAGAGAATATCTTTCCCAACAAAGAACTAATTTTTCTTCCAGAAACTTGGAAGAATTTAAGGATCTGAGGTATCCTCATTCTTAGCCAGGCAAAGCTGGTGCCAGTTCCAGCAGAGCTTCACATTGCACAGCAATAGTGGATAATCAAGTTTTTAGTTATGTCATCTTGGTAGCAGGTTACTGAGTAAAAACCTGTTGGAGGGAGGGACTTGAACTTTGCACTGAAAAGGAAAACTCAATAATTTCTTAAATGCATGGCTGTTTATGCCTTTCTGATGATGCACATTCCAGTTTGTCCTGCAGAACTGAAAATTTGCTTTTTCTTAACTGTTGATACAATGTAAAACGGAGAAAATTCAGGCTCAGAGTTCTTCTCTAAAGGCAGTCTGAGCTGACTTGGAGGCCAAGAAAGTTTGGGTTACACCATCTCACTGTAATGTACAGATCTTTATTGCTTCAAGAATAACTTGTGTTTCTACAACAAACTCTATCCTGCCTGAGATTGTGGGTTTACTGCTTCCTTCAGCTCCCCTTCTACTCTCGCCAGCTGGCCACAGTCAAGGCACAGCTCTACTCTGTTTCCCCTGGCCACCAGGCTGCCATCCCACCTGCCAGCTTTGCTTTCCATCCTCTGATTCCAACACTCCTGTCAGTTTTTGGCCTCTATTTCATTAAACATATCCTCTGGTTTATCAGTGGTGAAGGACTCTTGAAGATGCAGGGACAGAAATTATCTTAGTCCACCAACGTTTTGCCCCTCCAGTGCAGTAGATGACAGACCTCCAGGATCTGCCACGTTGCACCTACCTGTGAAGGTGTTATGCTGAACTATTTTCCTACTGGATCTCTGTTTGTTCACTCTAGTGTGCAAGCATTTATATCTGAGGGGGTTAATTTCACTTAAAATTTATAATACTATTACAAACTTTGTGTCAAAGTTCTTTAGTGGGTGTTGTAGATCCACAGTGTCCTTGTTTGAAGATTTACAGGGTTTCTCTGTCCTGCTCAGCTCAAATTCTTTAAATGAACATTCTCAGAATTGCTCTGATTTCTGGTATCCCTCCAATCTGGTCTTCAATGTAAGGTTGCTGCAACCTTTAGACAAGTGAACCCTGTGAAAGATGATGATGGTGACTAGGTAACATCTTCCAGCAGCTTCATACTCAGAAGGCAAATGGAAAGTTAGCAATTACTAGGGAAGGAACTGAGAATAACACAGAAGCCATCATTTTGCTGCTCCTCACACTACAGATGTCCTTGTACCTTGGGCACCATTTGGCTACCAAGTTAGTCCAAGTGTAGAGAATGGCAGCAGGAATCCTAGTCATGAGGCTTTCCATATAGAAAGAGGGACACCAGGGTGGAAAATAAGAAAGCCATGCAATAATAAACATCCCAGATTTCTCTGTTTTTCTCAGCAGGTGAGAGCAAAATCAGATTAATTTTTTAAAAAATTAAAAGGCTCATCTGGCAGATGGAACTGGCCTCCAGTGGCTGCTGTGGAAGTCAAAGCAGAAGTATTAACAATAGAGACTTTTGCTCTTATTTAGAGAACATGAGGGATGTGAATAGCCATGGCCATTTCTGGTGAATTTCAGACTCTTGCTTTACAAGTTTCATGTAACCTTTTCCATGTGCTTGTGACAGGTTGTGTTTGTAAGTGACAATGGAGCAGCATCCCAACAGCAAGGCACTGAGACAGGAAGAGAAATGCAGCCTTGTTGCACCAGAAACAGCTCTCAAAATTCTTTGGTTATCTAAATCTAGTGAGAAATTTACTTTCCCACAATGCTGAAAATCTGAAAAATAAAGACAAGGTGAATTTTACAGTTTGGTTGAGCAAAGGGTTGTTCAACTCAAATGTCATAATTGTGAAAGTTGTAAAATGTTTAATAGAAACTGGCTCATTGAGTTTTTGAGTTTCATGTGTTCAGATGGTGAGGTGCAGTCTCTGTATCCTAATTGATGGCAACAAACTCACACTGACAGCTGTCTGTGTATAATGACTCATATTTAAGAAATGTTTTTACAGTTGATTTATTTACTCATTGAATTGAGAATACCTCTAGTGGCAGAGCTCCTTTTAAAAAAAAATCAGTTTCTTTTGAAAAAACAGGGGACAAAGATAAAGAAACTTTGCAGGATTTACAGAGCACATTCAAAAGCCTCATGAGAAACCATTCTGATCTTCATCCCTCTTTGTGGCCACCAAAATTCAGATAGAAAATAATCAAAGCTACCTGCAAATTGCCCCACAGAAGAGCCAGTAAGAAAAAAGCTTAAGGAAAAATACGTTTATGCTCTCATTTCAGACTTTATTCATAATTTAATCTAAATTTAAATGAAAATAAGTTAGTGTACCATCTCCATCTTTCAAGTTTAATGGTACAAAACACCCACCAGGTCTCAAAATATTTATGGCTTATTTTTAGTTCAGTTGGAACTTTCCAGTATTCAAAGGAGGGGTTTTTTTCTAAATATTACTGTGTTAATTGCTGAGTTCAATTAAATTAAAATCACTCATGATCAGTGCATGAGGAGATATTTGTTTCTCTCCAGTGCTCAAGCTCTGGCTTTCTGGGAATACTGGTCTCAAAATCAAATCCCTAGCATGTTGTGCTAGATTTAGACACACAAAAAAAGCAAGAATTCCTAATGAAGAACATCTCTTGACCAAATTTTTCTCATATAACAGTCACCACTGTTTTCTTTTGTAAATTACTTTCTTCCCCTGATGCCTGTCTCTGTCATTATAAGTGTGACACTGAGGGGGACATCAAAAGAGAGCAGCTATAGAATGGTTTTGCAACTGATGTTCTAGAAAATGTTGCAGTCAACATTTTCCTCCTAGGCTTTTCTGTTTTTACTGTCTTTAGTTCTTCTACTTTTAAAAGAAAGTCATTAAGATTTGTCAGTAACATTCAGATAGAGTGTCAAGGGAAATTGTTGGTGTTAGAAATATCTCTTACCAGTTCAGACAGGCTGGCTGCAAGCTAAGCTACAAAATTTGTCTTGAATTTCTGGAACTGGGTTATGGGATTCAGGCTCTGGATTTGAGTGAGATTAGTGTAGGCACAGCCATGCTGGAGCTCAGTGGTTTTTAGCTTCATTTACTTGGGAATCATGAAGAAGAGAAAAGCTGTATGAATCTGAAAATTAAATTGATAAGAGTGAATCAATTAGCTTTTCATGAGAATAGGTCAGAAAAAGGGACTTTGCAAAAAAAGATGGGAGAATGAAGAAATGAAAAGCAAGAGGTGTATAAAGGAAAAATGTATTTACCTCTGTAGAAAATGAAATAGCAAAATACTATAATTTCTCTTAATTTCAATTGCTGTGACTAAAACAGTCAAAAGCCATGCTCTATTTTTCAGAAGGAAAACTATGTTAGTATTCAGCAAAATTTAGGCTACCTGGTGGAAAAGGAAGTTTTCTTTTAGCATGATTTTTAATTATCTTTACTTACCTAACTGCGAAATTTTGAATTACATTCTCCCCTGCCAGCAAATAGTAGCAGAATAGCTTCAGATCAACTTTCAATATATTGCCTATTGCCCCTTAACCCATCCTCCTCTCACATTTAGACAAAGAAACGTGTAAAACCAGTGTATATATCCAGAGCCTTGTTTTTCTTTCATTTACTTGAATTCAGAAAAAAAAAAAGTAATATGGAGATTAACACCGTGAGCCAGCATGGGGACCAAACAAAAACTGGAAATAACCAATTATTCTGCTGCTGGCACTCTTGTGTAATTCTCAAATTGCATGGTTGTCAATGCTTTCTGCCACATTTCAGTTTTTATAAGCCACTTTTGTCTTCAGCTAAAAGCATTAGAATGTTTTGCATCTAGTCAGTGTTCTGCACCCTTGTAATTGAAATCTTTAGCAAAGGAAATTAGGTATTTGAACAAACCTCTTAAGCATTGAAAGTACTGTACATTAGGAAGTCTCATTACACATGTATATTCCTATATCCAGCTTAATTCTGTAGCTACATGGATAAATCCTACTGGGTAGCTCAGGGTCCACCAGACACTGGGTAAAATGCCAGCATCACTCAGGTTATAAACCCCATAACACAGCAAAGTCTTAACTGATTGTGTGTTCTGGTATGACCAAGTTGCTGGGAGGCAACTAAACCACCCCACTCTTGGAGCTGAGATGTCCACATTGTATGATCTGAAGGAATTATGTGGTTACCACAGCCACAGTGGGCATTAACTGTATCTCTTCTTAGTTTAGAAATCTAAATGAACCCTAAGAAAAAGTTAGGAGATTATGAAGGATGGCCAAGTAGAGTGCAGTTGTCCATCCATATGACTGGAACCAGAAGAAGAAGAAATGTTTTATTTGTCTGGGACATCAGAATCCTCTGTTAGAGGCACTGAGCAGCCTGATCTAGTGGGAGGTGTCCCTGCCTATGGCAGGGGGATTGGAACTCGATGATCTTTAAGGTCCCTTTCAACCCAAACTATTCTATGATTCTATGATTCTATATCTGCTTCTCCAAACACTATTAGGCCAGGTAAGGGACCTGGATGCCACATCAACTGTTATCATGGTTTTCCTCATAGAAATGGTTTTTAATTAATTTTAAAATGTATTTTTGCAAAGAAATTTTAGTAGAAAATGTAATGAAGTTTGTGCACTTCCAGAATATCATAGAGCACGAGGATGAGAGAGTGGGGGGGAAATCCCAGAGAGGTGTGTAGGGGTTTGAACTCAAGTTTCCTTTATTCTGGATTTAGTGCCCCTGTGACTGAGTTGCTAACAGGAGGAATTTTTCCCCTCCTCTTTTGTGAATCCAGCCTTTCCTTTCTCAGGAGCACCCAAGGTGTTTCATCAAGAGCTGAAAGGCATATTTGTAGTTAAGTATATTTTTGGTTTGTTTGTTTCAGTGAGAGGGAAATAAGAAAGTTTGATCCAAGTAGAAACAATCTATTTACACAGTTCCAATCCTGCATTTGTTCAGCTGAATTAGTTTATCTTTCTCCTCTCTTCAGGAGTCAATATGTAAACCCTCCATGGTGAAAACTGGATTGATGCAGTGGCAGAAAAGAAAGTTTAATCAGAAAACACATTTTGTGCTCTAGAGTGAGAGCATCCATGGCCTCCTCTGCAGCCACTTTCTCTCCATTTTCACAGGCAAGGTTTCAGTGGAGGAATTGAGAGGAAAAAACAGTTGCCCCCGCTGTGGCAATGAAAAGCCAAAAAAGGCTCAGAGAAAGAATAGTTCTAAGAGGGGGATTTTCCCACTGAGTAAATTGTTTGTAGGAATCCCATGGTTTCATTGTAACAATACCCGAGGTAGCTCCCTTCCTGGAGGATTGCTGTTGTGAGTCAGCCTAGCAGGAAAGTGAGCCTTGCAAGGAGCTAAGCACTCATTAAACTCCTTAACTCTCCTTCATTAGTCAGGGCTCTGTTGATTTAACAAGACCTTCTGCTGTAGTTGTCTGAATTCTTACCTTTAAGAAGCTGAAGAAAGAAAAATCTCCCTCCCTCTTTCCTCCTTGAGGTGGTTTTCAAAAACACCATATATTAGAGAAGTCTTTATGCTGCTGGAATGTACCTGCCCTGTGCAGTGCCAATATTGATTTTGATACTGGGATGTGTCATCATCTGCTCAGATCCTGCAGGAATTAGCAAGAGTTTAATTCTAACTGCACTCATAGGTAAATTTGAGCTGGCTTTTACCTGTGAAGATACTCCAGATTTAAAGTAAGGCCTTTTAAAGCAGATCACAATGCCAGTTCTTTTATTCCCTCATGCAAATCCTAAGGGACGAAGAGATGAACTGCAGGATTTGTGGAAGGCAAGGTGGTGTCCTAAAGCTGAGGTTCAGCAAAATTCACTTCTGCTCACAGCTCTGCTACCAGCCTTCCAGGGCTCTGATTAGAGCACTCTCATGCAGTGGCACTTGTGGAAATAGCAGAACTCTTATCTGAGGAGTTTTTAGGTCTAGATGTAGCTGTTGCTAAAAGTAGGTGTAGTTAGGTGTCTGACATCAGTTTTCTTAGTGAGAACTTTAGAGTAAATGCTGTTTTTCTGTCTATTTTTGACCTTCCTTTGAGGCACCATCCCAGGAGGTGTTTAAATAAAAGAGGTGCTTAGAGGTATATTTTAGATTTGTAATTGGTTTTTTTCAGTTAGGCTGATGGTTGGACTAGGTGAGCTGAAAGGTCTCTCCCAACCTTGGCCACTCTGTGGTTCAATGATTCATCTCAAAAGCCAGAGTGGAAGAAGAAAAGCAAATTAAGTATCTATCTAAATTTACCTGTGTATTTCATTAATTACATATCTATCACATATTATTGCATATAGAATCATAGAATC
>VZTY01012695.1:0-19165 GCA_013400935.1 Turnix velox | reverse complement strand
TATTCTATGATTCTATGGACATTCCATGGACTGTAGCTTCCTTCAAGGCACATCCACAAGCTTTGATGTGGGATACTCTACAGGCTGCAGGTCAATATCTGATCCACTGTGGACCTCAATGGACTGCAGGCAGACAGCCTGCTACATTGTGACCTTCGCCACTGATTCAGGGGAATCTCTCCTCCGACTTCTGGAGCAACTCTAGTCTTCCTGTGAGGCTATTTTTTCAGAGATTCTCATGCTTCTCCCATCTTTTCTTGCACAGCAGTTTTTAATCACAGAGGCACTATCAGCATTCCTGATTGGTTCAATTTGGAGAATGATGGGTCCATCTTGGAACCAGCTGTAACTGGCTCCATTTAGATAAAAGTGCAGCTTCTGGCATCTTCTCACAGAATTTCCCCCTGCAGCCACTTCATTACCAAAACACTGACTCTAGAGAATTCCTCCTGGTCTCCTAACATCCTCTTCCAGGCATCAGGGCTGTAGTGTTCAAGCTCTTCGGTCCTGAAGACCATTAGAAAAAAAAAATAGGTACAATCGGAGTCATTTGTATCGACATTTATTAGCTTAGCTGCTAATGTTAGGTGTTGGAACAGCTCAGCATGTGTGAGATTATTACCCAGACAGGTTTAAAGATGTCTTTGGATCAGGATGCAATTCTTGCTACTCCTGTTTGAAATGAGATATAACTCCTGGGGTACATCAATTTTTTTAACTGATAATATATATTACAGACATCTTCACTAGATCTCTTCCCATTATATGAGTCTGTAGTTTAGATAATTTTGAAGCAAAAGAACAGCTGATTAAGGATTGCTTCCTAAGTGGAGAGATGCAATTACAACACCTAGTTGAACTTGACTGTTTAGGAATCCTATGATAGGCTTTTAAATACACAGTCAAAGGGGTAGAAGAATTAAAGGACTGAGACAATGCAATTGTGTGGATCATGATGAATGCACTGGTGGAATGACTTTGAATGTGTCAACTCTTGAACTGAGCCTACACATTCTTTTAACTGTGGTTTATATAAACATTTCACATCCTGCTCCATAGCAAACGTAAGATAACATTAACTTATAGTGCTTGGAAGAATGCAGAAATTGTTTAACATATAACCTTATAGCATGTTTTTACTCCTTTTTAGCAGAACATTTACATGTTATCTGAACAAAAATAATATCCTGTTGTAACAACATTAAAGACTTGTTGGAAACTTTAATAAAGCAAATACAATACTCACAAAGCTTTATACTAAAATGTGTCATTTAATTGGCTTAGTCTCATGATAGCAGCAGCACAGCTATTGTTATGTTCTCACCCATCATTTATATTTGCTGTTAAATTAATCATTGCCCTCCAGCTTGCTGCCCTTCCAAAGAATGAAGAAAATTGTCTACTTAAATAGGAAGAGGCTATAGGAGGTGGAACTGGGAAGAACAGAATTTAATGGTTTTCCGTTCAGAGCCTGAGGCTGACAGTGAGATGACCTGGGCCAAGAATTTCAACAAAATTAGGTTCCAGATTCAAGCGTCTTAAATCCAAGACCTTTTCCCTAATATTTCCTGTTAACTGGATATGGGCCACAGGAGGTACCCTGCCAACAGTAAACATGAGGCACAGAGAATTGGGTGGAAATTAGAATGTGGAAGTCAGAGATAATGCCTATATGTCCAGGCTGGACATGGCACTGAGCAGCCTGGTCTAGTGGGAGGTGTCCCTGCCTATGGCAGGGGGGTTGGAACTCGATGAACTTTAAGGTCCCTTCCAACCCAAACTATTCTATGATTCTATGATTGTATATACAGTCATAGAAACACAGTCATGTTGGCATTTTAAAAACCCTTCAAAGACCCCACACAGTCATAGGAACCTAATTTTAAGTAAGTTGGCTTTTTTTTTTTTGTTATTTTTCACAGATCTTTTGGTTTGCTGCAATGAGAACTGTACCACATATAATTCTGATGAAAATTCACAGCTTTTGAAAAACAGTGCAATTGTTATAAAAAAATCTAGCATATTGCTTAGTTAGTTCTGGGGTGAGCACAAAGGAAAGGTTGCTTTTAATAGAAGAAACGATAGCTGTAAGTTTAAATTTTTCACTGACTTATTCCTATGAAGACACATGTTACACCAAGAGATCTATACAGTCCAAGGAAAGAGGCTATCTATAGAGCCTTGACTTTCATGAATTAAGGGAACGTACTTTTTCTGGAAAAAGCAAGCTATGTAAAAAGAACTGATCATATGTACTCAACATAGTCCTTCTTTCAATAGCAATTGAAAACTAGTAGAAAGTGACATAGGTATTTTGCCTTTTTGAAACATCAGAAAGCTTGATGCTTTTCAAGATTAGTTCTACATATATATTTAGATTATATCATTTTTTGGTAAAAACTATCTTCTTGCTCACTGTGTGATCTCTTGTAGTTTTATTTCCATTCTGCACAAAACACCAGCTCTGATGCCTCCACATTTGATACTTCCAGAAGCACATCCATGTTTTTTGTTTCCGAGAAGCACCATAATACACATTTCTCTCATTAAGGATCTCATAAAAATTGTACTGATAACTTGCAAATCAGCCACTTTCAGAAGCCTTGTTTCAGACTTCAGTTCTCATCAAAATCTATGCCATACCTGCCAGCCCATCAGGAAATACATGGCCTCATTCAGCAGGACAATGTTTTTCTGAACATTTTAATGAACTATCAAAATTCCCCTACTGTTAATGCAATCCCTTAAAGAACACTGAGGTTTGAATGAAGTTTTTGCTTAAATGGCACTGGGAATGATGATATATTACTAGCAGAACATCTCAAGTTATCTGTGATTCAAATGTGGGTTTGAGCTAGCAAAGACAAGAGGCAGAAGTAGAACCACATGCATTTGGTTCTCTTTGTCTGCAGCCATGAAAGGAAGATGCCTGCAAGAGGCTTAACTCAGCTTGTACATCTTGTCTTGGTTCTAGTTTATACACAACTAATCTAAGCACAGTGTACCAAATTTGAAATTTGTAAATCCTGAAGGAGTAATATGCCTTCAGTTGCATCATGTCCCAGTCTCCTGTGCCTTGCTCACACCTACAGAGCATGGACTTTCATATTCATTTACACTTTCAGTCACCATGACTACTCAGAAGGAGAAATTCCACTCAGTGGGCCACCCAAATGATGATTTTTGGGCCACCCAGACTCTTATAAGTTAGTGAGATCCTAGAACTCCTCCATAGAGTTTGACCGTAGGAAGAATTAAAGCTCTGTTACATATGCCCTCCATAATGATAGCTTTGGGAGTCCAGCTAATGGGATAGCTTCAACATAATTTATATATATCATTAACCTGTGTGTCATGAGAACCAAGTTTTCTTGCCAATTATCCTAATGTTTTCTTACAATTATCCTAATGAAGAAGCATGTATCAGACTAATTATTACCCTGTTTTAGTCTGTGAAATCACGGTCTTTGGTCTCATGCCCAAAAGTCTAAAGAAACTGCAAGTTAAAAAAATACTCCAAAACCCTCAATATGTCAGTTGTAGCTGGGCCAAGCAATGACTAACAAGGACAATGTTTGCAATGATCCTAAATGCGTAAACAGGGAAAGATAGCGGGTTACATTGGGTGGTCCAAAGAGGTACTAGCAACAAAAGAGGAAGATGCAGAACAAAACAAAACAAAATGACAAAAAAAAATTCAATGCCTACCAACAGCCCTTTTAATAAAGGCAGCAGCTCCTTCTTCATAGACTGGAGAATGCAGTTTGACATGGACAGGTGCAATCAGGATTTGAATTTGAGGACTAATAGGGAGCAAACATGGGGCTTGTTCTTCCCTTTGCTGCATCCCTGGAGAAGAACATTCTTCCATGAGAAGGTTTTAGTAAGGGCTAGACACCAAATATGAGCCACTGACTGAAGTTGGGGCCTCCAATCTGGTGGAATTATCACTCAAAACAAAATGAGAATCCTGAGGGTCTAATGCAGGGAAAATTAATTCACTGAACTTTTGGTCAGGTCCTTTCCTCAGATATTCTACAAGATTTTGCATATCGCATTGTTTTGGGGTTTTTATCTAACGTAAATCTTTTGGTGCTCAGGCTTAGTGGTGAACAGCCCCACTGGCCAAAAATATGAAAAATCTGTAGTGGTTTGGAGTCCTTCAATTCCTCGGTAAAAGAACTGAGTGAAAATTATTTATATAAATTGGGAAACTGTTTTCAAAGGGAACATGATTTTCAGACTACTCCTATCTCTATCAGGATTAAACCAAATTAACCTTTTAGCGAAATAAGAGGACAAAAGAATCTTCCTGGTTACCTCTCTCACCTCCAAATAAATGGAATAACTCCAGAAAGAAACAGTCCATTAAGATGTACTTGATTGGTACTAATGCAAGGTACACTTTGTATCTACGAAGAATCCTTTTTGGAAACCACTGATTTATAGAAGACCTTGTACTATCATAAACGAGCATGTCCTCCCAATGTGGTGTTATAGAAGACTAATTGACTTATGATAATTTGAAGATAGAAATGTGCAATAGAAAGACAAAATTCTTGCCACATTAAAACATCAAAACTATGGTATTGTGCCATTTTGAGTTCCAGTACCCAAACCTGAAGTAGAATATGGAAATGATGAAGAACTGGAAGGCGAAAAAAAGAACATAAAAGTGATAGAGAAACCAGAAATCAGTCATTGTCATATGATGTTCAGTATATCTAGATCAAAAAGAAAAAGTTAATGATAATCTGATTCTTCAGTATAAGTCCTTGCACTTCTGATTTGGGAAGGCTGAGGTGTTAATTCTAAGGTTTCGAAAAAGCAAAGTTATATTTAATAAGATTTTCATTTAACCAGAATATGAAAGTCAGCAAGCATAATTTAAATCTGAATAGAAATGTGATGAAGTCATCATTCCTTGGAGCTCTTACTATTCTATAAATATTTCTTAAATATGGTTTCCTCAACAATTTTTGGGAAGTTTTGTAGCTCCTGAGTGTAGGCAGGTTGTCTGCACAGTAACATTTGAGCTTAGAGTCACTAAATCCTGCACTTTAACCCTTCTTTCATGGAGGAGACATTCCTCCTGGTAATGGTAAATTAATGAAGTCTTAACCTTTACAGTTTCAGTTCATATACTGGTAAATTTAGAGATGTATTTTCTCACGTTTGTCAGAACTGCTGTGATTAATAGATTATACGGTTTTTAAAGCTTTTTCAACACTTAGTTGCAAAGAATGCTTTTGCTCACATATTCAAGCCTAGATTGCTAGTTTTGTTGCTAGGAAGGAACTCATAGCCAGGTCACACTGGCAAGGACACTGGAGACTTTTTGCCTTCTTCTGCACTGCTAAGCATGTATCGTATGCTGAATTTTGTTCCTTGCCTAATTGCATCTCAGACACTAGTGGAGTTTGGATAACTGTCATGAAATAATTTAGCCTATTGGACCCCGAGGAACTTCATTGTAGACCAAGTTACTGAGCAGAATATAGAAGAAGTTGAAATTAAATGGTTGACAAAATTTAGTCTAAAATCAAGGAAACAATGCAATTGATTAGAAGTTCATTAGTTAGAATGCAGTGGGTAATTGCAAAAGACTGGACAGTAGACACAGGGAAGGAAAATTAAAGACTCCATAGGTCTGAATCAGCTCAATGAAAGCAGAATAAATGAATTCTAGGGCTAGATCCCTGAAACAGTATTGTTTCAAGTGTAAAAAAAGCTGTGTCAAACCTATAAGGAAGCAATTTTTACTATTAATTACATCTTACAATGTCATATAGTACGTCCCAGTTCTATCACTGAGTAAACAAAAGGGAATGGTCTGCTAGAGAGAGGAATTATGTGTTGCTTCTCTGATTCTCAAGGCTGAGTTCACCATTTTAAGAACTAAGGAAGGGATGTCTAGAGGTCTGGGTTTTGTTCAGAATTATTGGTCCAGCTGGAGTGATATTTGGACAAAACACTATGTTCAGATAGAGAAATTCAGAAGCAGGTCATATAATACATTCATCCATCCTTACGTACAAAGGCAATTACATCCATTCATCCATACAAAATATGCAGTGTATCTTTTTCACACAGTGAAGCCTAACATGACTTCTACAAGACATCATTCCACCTTTGTTTGGAGCATAGATAGAGGTCTGTGTTTGAATGAATATACTTATGTGTGCATATATGTATTTGCTATAGATACAGATTTAAAGACGAAGCTTAGATTTTAGAGTGCATCCATAAAACATTGCTCTTATCATCTGGGGTACTTCTATATAAAAATACTTTCTTCTACATACACAGACAGTAGCAACTTTATTACTTTATTTCTTTTCATTTGGTTGGGTTTTTTGCTTTATTTTGTCACATAAAAAGAACACAATTCTTACATTTCAAAGTGCTTGATTATTCTGAGCACCTATCTTAATCACAGTTATGAAAGAAAGACTTAGGAGATATAATAATTCCTCCCAGCAGCAACCTCATTAAGATGTAATTGTGATTTCTTCTCTTCCATCATCCATTTTCAGTACATCATTTTATATATGTGCTCAACAGCCACATGGTTCTCAGTGAGCAGCTGACCCAGTTTTGCTGGAATAATGAAGAGGGATGATAAATATTACAATTTTGCATCAGTACAGTGGCACACTGCTGTTCCAGAGGAGAGAAGGAGAACTGCTATTTTACTTCTATGAGAAGATATAATTAATTCACAATGGCAAACAGAAGGGCTCATTTAGAAAGCTCTGTGCAAATGATTTTTTGAAGCTAAGTGTTGGTAAAAATTACAACGTAGTCATTAATTTAAGTGCTTGTCAATCTTCCTGCTTTTTTTCATCAGATTTACCCCACATTGCTCAGGGAACTACACAGTTTCTTGAGGATGACTCAACTAGGTTTGTTTGTTTGTTTGTTTCCATCACACTTTGAATTTCAGGTTTCAAAAGACTGATACAGTGCAGAATCCCATCAATTGATGTTACTGATTCAGATACCAGTGGATTGCAGCCTTTCCATGTCTTAAACTAATTCTTGTTTTTCTTCTGTCTTGATACTGTACAAGCACAAAATTTAAGACATGACATCATCACAGCCTCTGGCACTTACACATTAAGTAATCTATGAAAGCTATAAACAGCTGACCCTCACATTTTATTTAAACCCCTGTAAAATATGTGCTAAATTAAAGCTTGGAAGCTTTCATTTACAGCAGAAAAGAAAGCTGAATTGTTATTTCAATGGATGAAGTTCTCAACATGCTCAATCTGTGTACCGTAAGTTCACACCTTAGAATTGCACAATAGTGCAAATTCTCTCCTTTTTACATTGTGTGTCTTTTTTCACAGTAGCCAGAGCAGAGATCATGGCAGCAGCTAATTAGTACATTATAGTTTTGCTAAATGAGTTTTCCCTATCATGTCTCCCTGGTCATGAAGCAGTGTAAAAGGACAGTGAGGGAAGGGAAGCAATTCTCCATTCCTATAGAAGAATAGGAATCAATGTCTCATTACTTTCATCTGATATAAATATTCTAATCAAAGTGTTCTGTATTATACAGTCATTTGACTTAGAGAAATTTAGGAATAGAATATTGAAACAGTATACTTTATTAGACAGATCTGTGACCTTGTTTAAAACTGTAACAACACCACATAGCAGGTTTTTCAATAGAACCTGTTTTCCATGCATCGTGATGACTGGAAACAATCATATTGAAGTTACTTGCTTTAGTAATTCATGCAGTAATCCAGCATTCATGTAGGTGTTTTGTCATAAATTACTGGTAGGTAGGATCCCTGCTTATAATGCCAGAAATATACCCGTACCCTTTAAGCAACTCTTTAGGCCCAGTAAAATCTTCAGTTGTCTCTGTTTACATAATCTCAGCTTGAATAACTTGTATAAGCTGGGTGTCTGCTGCCTGAAAGAGTGCAGCCTATCAGAAAACTACAGTAATAATAGGCCAGCTAGAAAAAGTGTCATTAACAGCAGAAAAATCATGGCATTTCAATTTTAACTTTTTCCAAAGACAACTATGGATTGTCCCCTTCCTTTGATGTCATAAGGCACAAAAAAAAGCAAGTAAACTCATAGAATTAAACAGAAAAAATGTTATTTCTTAGAAGAGAAATCATCTGGACGGTTTGTTCATTTCAGATCCTGCTTTCCAGTCTCTGGAAAATTTCAGTCTTCCTTCCATTTTTCCATATGTAATGTGTAATGTAATTCTATGTAATGTAGCTTTTCTCTTGAATTCTTTGTATTTTTTGTCTATTCCTTTGAGTGATGACAGTGTGCAGTCAGAAGACATTGTTGGTTACACCTGCTACTCCCAGGAAGTGGGAATAGCCAAGATCTGGTTGATACATTATTAGTCTGTTCAAGTCAGTTGAATAAAACCCTCCTCTACTACAATCAGTAAAACTGGTTTCATCCCATAAAACTATTCATTATTACTTTCATTTCCAAATCAGTCAGAATCCATTTTGAGCAAGCTCCACCTGCAACAATACTGGTAGTCAGCTCTCCTTATACAGCAGACTCAAGCTACCCACTATGAGTCTCAGTCAACCTGTGGCAAAACCAAACCAGCCAAGAGTCTAAGTCCTCTAAACAGAATATCATTAGGTACATCCATCTCAAATGACCTTATTCCGTGGCTCATAAAGCATAAATATACCACCCAACTTGTAGAAATGTAGAGTCAATTAAAATTAGTCAGATTGCCTCATTGCTAAAACTTTGTGGGATTAGAAAGGATGTAATAGATTATATTGTTATATAGCTGACCTTAAACTACTTTTTCCATGGAAAGGGTCTTTGGACTTCTGTTTTGCTTTTTCTAAGCACATTTCTCATTCACAAAGAAGTCTATTAATGTGTCTTAGAACTGCATTATTTCACACTGAGCTGCCAACCCCAACAGTTCATTTGATTTCGTTTTCAGAAGAAGATAAATGACGTTTGGAGAGAACAGCCAATTAATAAATACTAGGATGCATTACTAGTAGCTCTTCAGTTATTGCTGAGATATAAACATTTTTGAGGCAAAGCCACCAAGTGTGTGATAATTCCATTCTCTGAAGATCTCTACCTCTTGTTTTATATGTAGGAAGAAGACCTCAAAAAAATCTAAGATGGCTGTAGTGACATTTGCCCTATGCTCAGTTTCAGTTTCATCAAAACAGGAGGAAAATGTTGGAGAAAACATTTTTGTTTTGGTTCAATTGCTATTCCTCCCAGTCTTTACAGTTATTTCTTTATACCCAGTATTCATATGTTCTCTCCAGCAGTCTGAACCCATTTGTCATCTATTCTTTTTAAAACTTAAAAAAAATTCCCAATAAATTATTAATAATTAATATGTATTTTAAATATACTACAGTGACTAGCTCATTTTTAAAAGGCTTTTCATAGCACAGGCCTAATAAAAGCAAAACTCTGTAAACGTCACCTGATTTAGAAGTTGTACAAGTAGAAATTTTGAGCTTTTGGAACAACTCTGTGTTCTTGATATATTATACAAGTCTTATATAAGAATATGATGTAAGATCCTTCTTACAGGACCCTACAAATTCTGTATCTCCTACCGCATGGTCTCCCACAGCACCACAGTGCTCTGCACTAAAAACAGAAGACTCCAACAGAAGGTAAGAAGATAGATGCCACCCTATACACAAATCATACAGACATAGATACCTCTGAAAAATGATCTTCAAAAACCTCATACAAATTAGGAAGTAATTTAAAGACGTTCAGCAAGAAACACTAAGTGTAGGAGTATGTCTGTAGGAGGCAACTCCCACCCCTCCAAAGACTAAACCAATAAAATACAGTGGCATGTGAAGTATCTTTGTTGCTGTCAAATTAAGACTCAATGTAGGCATCTTTAGGATTAATTCTTTTGAATAGGAATTGTGTCAGCCATTATTTTAGATAGTTTCCTAAAATACTGCTCAGTGTACTAATCCAGAAGACAGGAGGCTTGGTTTTGTCTGGGTTGGTTTTGTTTAAAGGCACTTACACTCGCATACTGGAAAAATGCCTCAAATGTAGTGCAAGGTGAGACAAGGTGAGAACAGCCCTATCTACAGCCATTTTAGTGGGCTACCTGCATAGGTACCACAAACAAATAGATAATTGCAAGATTAATTTCATGAGCAGAAAAAGAGAGTGTGATAGATTGCTTAGTTCTGTATTCTGGTCCTGCCTTTGTTTTGAAATCTTGTTTTGTTTGAAATCATGTTTTGACTGTCTGATGTGAAATAAACTACGTGTCAGCAGCTCCCCAGTTTCCAACACCCTAGAGACAGAGAAACTGGCATCCTCTTTCTAAATCCTGTAGCCTGTCCTGATATTAATTAATTTGTATCTCGATGACTGCTGGATTCTTCTGACATTATAACAATTTGACTCCTCCAAGCTGTGATGAATATAAATAGAGCTGGACACATGCAGAATCATAGAATGTAAGGGACTTCTGGAGATCATCTATTCAGACTCCCCTACCAGAGCTGGTTCTCCTACAAATTGCATAGGAACATAGCAAAGCACTGGAACAGGCTGCCCAGTGAGGTAGTGGAAGCTCCCATCTCTGGAGACACTAAAGACCCATCTGGACATGTTTCTGTGCAACCTGTTGTAGGAGTACCTGCTCTGGCAGGTTCTTCTTCATGTTTAGATGAAACTTACTGTGCTTAAGTTTGTCTGTTACCTCTTGTCCTTTCACAGGGCACTAGCTCCATCTACCTGACACCCACCCTGCAAATGTTTATAAGGATTGATAAGATTTCCTCTCAGTCTCCTTTTTCCATACTGAAAAGACCCATTCAACAAATGGCTTAACAATAAATTGCTTCATGATCTGCTACCATACCTCCTGGGGCACCTAGTCTTCCCTCTTAGTCATCTTTAGTATTTTCTCCAGAAAAAGAGAACCCTTTTAGATCTGGGAAGAGTGCTTGGTCTCTTTATCCAATGAGAAGATTTTAAAGTAACCCTCCTGACTAATCTCTCTCAAGCACTATAGTCTGCTGATACAGGGCAGATGTCTCAGCTATTGTAAACCTCACCATGACTTAATGCAACACTTAAAAATTCTACACATTTAACAAAATTCAGAGGTCATTAGCATCAAACCAAAGGGAGAGAGCAAAATAAATTAAAAGTTACATCTCAAGCCCTGATACATTATGATGCATATGAAAAACTAACTCCCTTCACAAGGCAGAGTGAAATATCATCAGATAACCTGTCAAGATTTATCTTGAAAATAACAGATCTTGTTTAGAAGTATGTACATATAAGCAGCAACATTAAAACATTGGGACAGTGACTTTAATTTTTTCAGGGAAAGTGTTTTCTCTTGAAATTATAGTTTCCTTATGGAATGTTGTGGAAGCAATGCGTTATTTTATGATACTCGTAGCATATAAGAGTGCATACTTTTGTGCCTGTTCTTATTTTTTAATGCTGCTTAAATTAGATGAGTTATAAAAGTTGGTTTTATAGAAACCTACAGTGACATATCTCTAGGGAAAGACTCTTTGTTTTAGTATGAAAATTAGATGGAACAATCTGTATTGACTATTTCAGTCAATCTGTTGCCAATTACTCCTGACTTTTTGTGTGTTTGAACTAAAATCTCTGTAACTGCTTTAATAGTAGCTGGTGGCATTATTCCCTAGCCTCTAAGTACAACCCTGTTACCAGAAAGTAAGCATCTAAAGTGTTCTACAGTAAACTTTATGGTTAATGAGCACAGGGGTCACAGAAGACTTCCATTTAATCTGCCTCCTAAGCCAGCTCTTCCTCATGTTCTAGCCAGTTTTTAACTCAGTATCCTCTTAATGGAGAGAGCTTTCAAAATTGTTTTCATAGTGCTCCTCAGTTGAGCTGGAGATAGTGATCTGCATTTGACTCATAATCTCACCACTGTCTTTCCATCCCACAGACATTTCTGAAGGCTTTTTTCCTGTGGAAAAAGAATAGCATGAAACTTCTTGCACAGAGACCTCCACACATAATTTTTGCATAGGAATTCTTGCTCATACATCTTCTGGGATGTAAGAAGAAGGTAAATTTTTTCTGAATTTGTTTTGGCTTTGTTCTGCAAGTAAACAATTAGGCTGTCAGTAAAGAAACCTTAGGTCTCTTTGGAGATGTACAACTTTGGTCAATATTTTCCAGTTCTTGCATAAATCTTTTCCTTCTCTCTACCTTTTTCTTCCCTTTTCTAAATTTCTACCAAACCCTGTGATCCTGATGTTCTTTGTGAAATGTCTAGAAAAACTGAGATCCAGACATTTGTTTGCCAGTAAATCTCATTACATCAAGTATGTCAGTCTGGAAGTATGTAAAACAGAATCACATAATCATCATTTGGGAGCTAGAGGATGATTAAGTTTCCTTTTCATCCTCCTGACCCTTTTGTAGGTTTTGGTGTATTTGCTTTAGGAAGATTACTTAGCTTCTTGAAGAGTCCGGTTTGTTTGCAGCAAAGGAAAAACGAACAGAGTAAACCTTGACTTTACTGACACAGAAAGAATCTGAGCCCACTTTTCTACTTGTACTGGGAGTTCAACAAAGTGAGCCATACAGACTGTGTATGTACGAACTTTGCAATATATACTGGAAATCAAGGACTTCATAGAAATATATCGTAAATATGGAAGTATTTATTTATTTAGGAATTCACTCTATTATCCTAGAGGCAAAGAAAGACACTGTGCTTGCTCGAATCATGTTTCACATATTAGGTGCCCTTTTGCTCTGGATATTCTTAAAATAGGTATTTTTAAAATAGGTTTCTGCTCTACTAGAGTAGAATTTGCTTCATAGCAAATTCTTTAACAGTTCAAAATCAAAGTAAATGTTTTGGCTGATCATGATTTTCAAATGCACAGGTGCTATTTAGACATTAACTCACCTATTTATCTAGGAAAATATTTTCCTGATTGCTTCTTTAATAAGATTGTCTTTAAATGAACTACATATCCCATGGCAAACTGGTATGTTTTTTAATACAAGTATATGACATCATCACATGCACATATCAGTGACTACTAGTCAATTGAAAAGAAACCAGCAACTATCCCATACGCTTCTTTCCATTTGCGAAGAAGAAATGTATTCCTTGTTTATAGATGATTAGTTATGTAAACTTATGCATCAATGAATATGATATGCATTGTTATCAAGAATTCAGCAACTGGAAAAAAGAGAGTTCTGTATCTTCTGTTGTTTTTCAAAAATTTTCATCTTTTTATTATATTAATTTCACTGCAGAGACAAGTCACTACCTTGGTACCACCAACACTGATAGTTAAATAAGCAATATGTTTTCCTTATCTATGTTTAATTAAATGCTGTGTATTTTTTAAATTTTAGAACAAATCAGAGCTTTGTCACACTCATGAGCCGACCAGCAAATTAGATTGATTTCACTTCACAGACTGTTATATTTCTGATAAAATAAATGGATGAATGGAAAATACTGCACAAAAATCAAGTGGCAAGTTGATTGTAGCTGGCTTTTTTAGTTTATCAGTACTAAATTATCTTATGCAGCAAGAACTCAATCTGCCTTGAATTTGATGTTCCGTAACTAAGCTTTCTATGGCAATTGTTCCTCTATTTCACAACACTGATAATCACATTGACAGTGCATTGTACATTGTCCAATTTATATAGTTCTATTATAAAGTTAGATAGTATTTGTAAAATATATCCTTTACTATAAATTACTCTGAATTATGCACAAATTTAAGTAGTAGAAAACACAGAGATATCTAGAAGTTAGATTTTTAATAGATTTGGAAGAAGTATTCTTTGATTATTATTTGCAGTAATATTTGAATTCGTTATTGTCCTGGTTTGAGGTGGAATGGGGTGGATTTTCTGGTTTGTGTTTGTACTAATATTTTTACTTGTTATTATTGTGTAAGATTGTTTACCGTTGTATAATGTTTAAAGAAAAACGGAGGAATTGGTGGAGGATGGGCACAGGCTAGGGAGTTAACGACGGCCATCAAGCAAGACAAAAGACAGCGATCGAGTCCTGAGGCAGACCTCGCCAGGTTGGAGCCTAGCCGCGTGGCAGCCTGGGGGAGGTGCCGACAAGGAACTCGTGGTCGACTGTACCGGAAAGAAGAAAGAGAGAAACCGCAAGGGGAGGGTTCTACATTGATGGATGTAACATGTGACCAATGGGAGTATTCCATCCCATCTGCCTCATGCTCTAGTATAAAAGCTGAGGGATCGAAGGGTTAGCCCTCTCTTCCCTCCTCGGTCGTTCCCTCCCTGGCCCTGCACTCTTCAGACCCGTCTCTCCTCAGGCCTTCTCTCCTCGGCCTGCCCACGTGGAAACGTGATCATCATCTCGGGAGCTGGATTCAGTCTTGTAAATATTGTACACCTTTTTGTCTTTTCCTTTTGATTTTGTCTATTGTTTCATTATCTATTAAAGTAGTTCGGAATTCTTCTGAACTCATAAATCTCCTCCTTCCTTCCTCTCCTCTCTTCAGAGAGAGGAGGGAGGGCCATCTGTCACTGGGGGGTTCCTTTAGTAGTTTAGAATTCTTCTGAACTAATTTTGGGCCCAAAACCAGGACAGTTATTTGGTATGCAAGAAAGAAGATGAGGCTAAGAAGTAGAGTTAATTTGATGGTTCTGTCATTAATGAAGGTGCTTGCTGAAACAGCTCAGTTATTAAAATGAAATCTTTTCTCTGCATAGCAACACTGTGTGTATCAATAGGCTAAAGTACTGATACTTCTCTGTGTAATTTTTCTGTGCAGGACTCTGTGGCTTTTGAGAAAAATTGTTCTGCTGCAGATGCCACCCTCTTGGAATCTGTTCTGGACCTGGTTTGTAATTTTACCACTTGATTTTTGTGTTAATGAAGCTCATTTATGAACGCTAATATGTCAATAATTGTCTAATTCTGACAAGTGAACCGATGCAGGAAATCAACACTTCTCTTTCCTTATCTGTTAAATTCAAATCAGACTCACACAGATGTTATGTTTCTATCACATGGACTAGTCTGTATTCTCAAATAGTTTTAACACATCAATCTGAAAATGGGCAGTTTAAGAAAGGGAAATCATGGTACTGTGCTTTTTAGATTGTCAAGGCATATTTTCCTTTCCTTTGAAATATTCCTTTATTGTATGTCAAAGGCAATGTTTTGCATCTCATCCTAAATTCATATTAATTAATCTGTAATATAATTGCTCTTGACAGTGCTAATTTTGAAGAACACCTCCTGGGTGCCTTATTTTGTTTGTGTGTTTTAGGTGTATTGGGTCTGAAGCTGCTTTATATTTTGCAAACAGAAGATATTTAAGTGGTCAAAATAGGTGAAAGAAAGATTAATGCTAGACTCACTTGAAACATTTTTTCTCTCCTGTAGAATTTCTTTGTATTTTGATGACATTTTTGAGACTATACGTAAGTCAAACAACCAAGTGTCTAATTCTGACAATACTTCAAAGCTCTGAATATTGGTTTAAAGATAGGAGATTCTGTTACACCTGGAAGATGGGTTTTGAAAAAGAGCAAAGCTGACTTCATCAAGAAACTTCAGCAAGAAACTCCCCATTGACTGTGTATCTAATTGGAGTTTCCATGTTTCACACTAAATGCATTTTGTTAGTAAAATTTTATGTGGAAAGTCTGATTATTGGGCAAAATTATAGGGATCAGCCCCCTGCTGTGGGACTGAACCATTTTGACCTCACTGTGTTGATTTCCAAAAGCAGCTTCTGCTTCTGGATTCCATCTTTCATAAAAGCTGTGCAGTGAGTTGTCAATGACACTTACGCTTTTCTTACTCTTATATGTACAAGACTCAAAATTTACTTTCTGTATGTAGTATATCTATCAAATAAAACATGCAATTACTCAAAATTAAATGCTCACACAATAATGAATAATTAATTTAAAGGCTTATGAAAGCAATTAATATGATCTAATGGTGGTCATTCTCATTTGTGCGATGGAAAACACACAAAAGTACTAGTCATGACCTTGAATGATTTATAATCTATAGCACTCAGACAGAGCAGCAGTGTAAAGCAGAGATCAAACTAGTAAGCTATTCTGCAGCTGGAGCAAGGAGACAGTAGCAGAAATTAGAAGGTAATTACGCAGTGGCAGTGAAGAAAGGGCAAGATCAGTGAGAGTTTTCTGAAAACAGTTGGAAACATTCATATGGAATGTCTTACTAATTTGCTTGCTAAGCCCATGTAGAAAGAGGGACCAGATCCTATATTATATTACCTTCTACATTGCTATCTTCCAGTTACTTTTTTCTCTTTGAATATTAGCCTGCTTACCTAGAGGCCTCACCTCCCCAAAATAAAAAGAAGAAGGAACACCTAGCTCTTAATTAGAGCATTTTGCTGTATAAAGTATCTGCTGTGTTGAAATGTTTCTATAGTTCAAGTTTAAGTGCAGTCTATGTATTTAAATCCAAAACAGTGAAGGACAAGGAAGAAAGAGGCATATAATAATGCATCTTCATATTTATGAAACAAAATAAGGGAACATGGAATATCAGAGTCTAGGATGATTGAGTAATTCTTTTTTAGTATGAAGTCCACATGGACAAGGGATATGATTAAAATAAATTTTTTGAAAAATCACTTATCATACCATAAAATGCATGACTAATCTATAAAGAATTATTTTGCATTGCTTCCAAGTAAGAATTACCAGATTGTAGCAACATACTTTAAAGTTATGTTATATGGGAGGGACCTGTACAGATGAGCACCTGTACAGTAAAATCTTCCTACCTCAGAAAAATCCAGCATTGTTATTTTGAACCACCCCAGCCTGAGGACTCCAAAAGTACTCAATATTCTAGTAGGGAATGAAAAGAAAATATCTTCTTCACTCAAATTTTCCTTAATTTCTTTTGGCAGCTGGTATCACTAATGGCAAAATAGAATGCATGGTTTTGTTGAATCAGGAACATCTGCTAGCGTGACAGGCCTTATTCCCTACCAGTTTTTATCTTTTAAGATAGTAACTTAAGGAAAAGACTTTTTTCTGGTTTTAATTTTTAGGTACTGGTGGTTTTACTATATTATTATAAAAGAAAAAAACCCTTTTTTATTACTCAAAGTATGCAAAATAGTTATTTTCAGTTATTGTGGGATATCTCAATGAATGGTTGGTTTCCATTAAAGATAGAGGATCTGTGTTATTGAACTGGTTACACAAAAAATATTGCTCAAGGTACTCAGTATCTGCAGAAATATTTCTCTCTGTTGCTGTCCCTGCATACTGGATCACAATTCATGTAAGAAAATATACTCTTGTTACCAATTTCTGTGTTGCAGGTTATTTTTCTTAGTGATTATATGGCATTGGAACTCCCCTAAAAATAGTATGCTGGACAGCCTATTTAAAATATACGGTATTGAAATTTTCATTAATCAGTACTGTTTATATAAAGAAGAAGAAGTATTTCAGAAATATTCATTAGGAGTTTGTGAACATTTTAGTATCACGATATTTATAGAATGACAGAGTTGTAAGGGAACCTCAAAGGCTATGTAGTTCAACCCCCCTGCACTGAGCAGGGCCATCCTGAACTAGGTCAGGATCTACAAAATAAAAAATTAGTTCTAATAATAGAAGTGTCTTTGACCATCTCTCCAAGGACTCTTCAGTCACATGCAATGATACATCATGGATTCTTTTGCCATTCCAAGTCATTGTGATGGAAAGAACAAGACAAAGACTGTGATCCCAGTGGGAGGTCTGCTGTTTTTGGCCTCTGTTTTCCTTCTTCTATTTCCAGCTATGGATTCTTCTCAGAAGAGTAGAGTAGAGAAATCAGCTGCTTTATTTGGTACATAGACGTAACACAGTCTGATTCTAATCTTGTGTACCTTTCTCTTTTTAAAAAGAATGACCTAAATAAAATTGCTAGTAAATAATTTAATACCTTAGAGAAGAAAGCAAGAATGTGTGTTTTCTCTGTGGAAAACTAGGACAGAATCCCAAATTAAGTTACGCTTTCATGTTAGACATATAAAACTTGGATTTTGCTTTACTGAAACATATGAAATTCTCTCTCTCATCCAGAAAAAAAGATTGACAATAAAGAAGAATTCTCACGTACAGAAAATCACAGACAGCAAATCCAGTACTTAAGAACATTTTTCTAATCATCTACTTAGCAGTGATCTCTCAAACTCTTATCTAGAAAACACCAAGAAAGGAATATCCATATTTTAAGAAAAAAAAAAAAGAGAAGAGAAGAACTTAAATACATTCATTCAGTACATTGAATCTATACAATTTGCACACATGCTATAAACAAATAATACATTTGGATGCATACAGCTACTTATCCTTGGCATGTATACATGGGAGTGAGATGCAGCCAACAAACAACTTTGAAAATGAGGAACACAATGTTGCCTAGAAATTATGCTTTTCTTTGAAAAGATGAGTAATATTCCAAGATGAAAACAATTAGTATTGGATTTGTATCATATTTTTTCCAGTACTTTCAGACCAAGAGGCATACTACAATAAACTTATAAAAACAAAAATATGAAAGGAAAATTAGTGAAGCTATTGAGAGCTGAGTATCTAAATTTGGACTTCTGAGTTTAGAGTAAAGTAGCTGTATATTAGACATGATTTTCCAAAGGACTGAGAGCCCAGCTTCTACTATTAAAGCTGACATTTTTGAAAGTATGGTCGCCTACTTGAGTGTTTTCACTTGGACTTCACCTCCTATTGCTGTGTTTTGGTCTTTAGAAAAGGAATATAAATGTATGCAAATAGTACAGTGTTATGAGGAAAGGAAATATGAAGATGGAAGACTAACTATTTAAAAGCCCCTGAAAATAGCAAATACATCTAAGATGTCAGCCTTTATCTAAGTACTTTTGGTTATTAGGGAAAGAAATGCTGTCATTTTTCATACACCAATATTTTCCAGAATATCAAGAGGTAAGAGTAGACCTAAACATAATGTATTTAAGCATTCATCTGGCTATGGAAATATTGATAAAACTAGCTATCCAGCCTTCTCTATACTGTTGGCCTCTAGACTGAGTCTCTTGAACAGTTAACTGTACACATCTGTGAATCTATTTGGTTTTAATAGAATCACACAATCATAGAA
>VZTY01012692.1:0-18111 GCA_013400935.1 Turnix velox | reverse complement strand
CCATTCTGTGATTCTATGGTTTATCTAACCATCAGCTGATGATTTCTGAAGTCTGCATATAGGTGGGAAATTACCACTGAGTAAGCATGCTTCTAGAATCTCCAGGGATTTAGGGGGCATCCACAACCTCTCTGGGCAACCTGTTCCAGTGTCTCACCACCCTCACAGTAAAGAATTTCTTTCTTCTACCNTCCTTGTCTTGCCATTCTGGACCCTATTAAAAAGTCCTACCCCAGCCTTTCTGTAGCCCCTTTCAGGTATTGATAAGCTACTATGAGGTCCCCCCTGAGCCTTCTCTTCTCCAGACTGAGCAGCCCCAAACCCCAGTGCCTTCAGAAGCACATCTATCCTGGTGTGATAAAGGCCTGTGGGATCTCTGGCAAGCACGTGTTTGCCTCTGCCACAATGAAGTGCTGAGTGAAGTGATAAAAGTGAAAGTTAGAGGCAAGGAAGGGCCCTTAGTACAGAACCACCAAGTTGGATTGAGTTACTTGCTCAAATCTGAATCTGGGCATTGCTACCAAGGCAGCAGAGGTAAGACTTTGAACTTATCAGAGAGAAGGTCAAAAGAGCAGATTTTCTCAAATCTGCAGTTATCTACATGGGGAAGAGCACTTTGAAAAAGGCACAGTTCTTCAGTAGAGCAGACAGATATGATAAGATCCAACACCTGGAAGCAGAAGTGAGAACAATTCAGACTAGACATAAGGCTTGTATTTTTAACAATGTGGGTAATTAGGCATTGTGAAGTAGCAAGTCAGGACTGCAATGGACTTTTCATCACCAGAAAATGTTAAGATCAGGTATTTCTCTAAAAGACATATTCAGTTCAACCAGAACTGCAAGACTAGAAGCAGAAATTAATTCAGGGAACTTCTTTGGCTTATAATATTATGTGGGAAAGGGGGAGATTAGAATAGATAATCAGAGTACTCCATTTTGCCTTAAAATCTGCATACATCTGAGTTTGAAAAGAAAAGAGATTTGTGGGAAAGATTGTTTAATTAATTAGGCAAAGCAAGAAGTTCTATTCTGTGTATGCATAAACCTCCCTTTTGTGCAGCTGGCAAACTATCTATTATATTTCAACAGATTTTCACCAGTGTCTTCAGGAGCTGGACAATTGTACCTTCAACTAAACTTCTACTGGATCCACACTGCACTTGCCTAAGCAACTGCATGAAGTTTAAAGCAGGATAAAGTTGCCTGTTGTCAGCAAAATGAGGCAAAATCACAGAGAATGAAAACTGCAGGTTAAAGCAGACAGGAGAGAACTCAGCATCTACTGAGATCTCTGAGTTCTGTGGGGATGCCAGACTTCAAAGCAGTAAGTTCACCCATGACTCTGACAAGTCTGTCTACTCCATTCTCTGCTTGCCCAAGCACTGAAATGCCAGTTCAGCAGATGACCTGGATCATCCATTCTTCTTCCTCAATGACCAAAATCTAAATGATATTTCCAGAAATGTCATGCCCTTTGCATCATTTCTTTCCCTTTTTCACAGCTCTTGCAAATCTCTCAGACACCTGGAACTCTAGACCAAAGGCAAAATCCTTCATCTCCCACTCTGGCAATAAAATATTATAATTTGGGATTAGAAGTAACATTGCAGCAGTCACATATGATACAGAATGGAAAAAAAAGTCTTTCCTGCCTCCTTAAGAACAGAAAAATTAACCCTTGATTTGCAATTTAATAGCTACCTCTATTTGAAGGACTTTTGTCTTCCAGCTATTTCCAGGAAGAAAAATTGGGAATGAGAACCAGCTCAAACTTGCTGCCAGTTAAATTTTAGGGACAGTTTCTGAAGTTTTGAAAAAGAAAAAATCACCTTCTTTGAACCTGTGCATTGCCTAACAATGCCCATAATCATTTGCTCCTCATTTCATAAATTTCTACATTTATTACCATTTTCTCACATATTAGAGATAACTAACTTTTTTTTGCATGGTTACCAGACCCTCTCTAATGTCAGAATGAAGCTGGGTGTATAAAGACTTCAAAGATTAGGATCACTGCATGGCTAGCACAAGTCCTATTTATTTCTAAGATATCACAGCAGCCAAGATAAGATGAGGTATTTGGGCCAGTAGGTCACAGTTTCACTCAGAAAGAGGATCCTAAGCTTTCTGTCTTTTCTCTGAGGGACCCTAAGCCCAAGGAAAGCAGGCAGTGTATTGTGCTGCAGAATTTCCCATTCTCCTCTCTTGGGTGACAGTGGTGACCATCAGACATCTCATTCTACAAGAGCTGGCTTTTAAAAACAGTAACATTAAATTGCACTCTGCCTTGTATCCAAGCAAACTGAAGTAATGGTTTTTATAAACATACTTGCATGTTTTTAATGTCCTTACAAAGCTTCAGATAATATTTTTTAAAAAATCATATATCAGCTATGTCTGTTCACCTCTCAGATGGCAAAAAGTGGACAAATACATTATGTCACAGCTCCCAAGGAGCTTCCTCTGGACTCTTCAGCAGAAATATGGAGTAGATTCTTCTTCATGAAGCCCTTGTGCTCCACAGCACTGCCTTTTGCTGCCTTGCATCCCCCACACTGCCCTTTGTCCTCAAGGAACGGATGCTGCTGACAATGGCTCCATTCTACAGGACAGGAAGACCACTCATGTGCTAAAATGGCAACTGTCTGTACAGCATCCTCTGTGGCAACCACATGAATGTCAGCCTTGTCTCAGCCTCTGTTTTTCAAATAATTTCTGCTTTATTTTATATTGTACCTTAGCTGTACATACAACTCTTTGAAATGCAACATTCTTCTGCCTCCAGTTTAGGACTTTCTTTCTGAGACCAAGCCATGACTTGCACATTAGTTGTTCAAGGAGGAAGAGAAGTCAATAGATCATGTAGACTTGCCTGGCTTAGGAGTTTGTTTAACCACAGAAGCTTCTCAAGCTACAGAGACAAGCAGAGATGGGACTCAAAACTTGGTGCACTGTGAAAATGCAAAACTTCCCACTAGTGTTGTGTGCTCTGCACTCAAAAATGTACTAAGGACAAAAATGTAATAAGGACTTCATGAAAGAGAAAAGCAGCTGCTGAGGTTGCAAACTTGGGTCAGAGCAGAGAGGAGAATGCCTTCTGAGAAAGAAAAGCACTTCCAAAAGAAAAATCCACAACTTCCTTGAGGAAAGCACAAGTAGCTTCAAATCTTGAAGCAAGTGTGAGAAAATCACTGTCATTTCCTATCTTGCTTCTTGAGAAGGAGTGGGTCTAGATTTGGTGTCAGAAAAGGGTGAGGAGGCTGCAGTCTAGCACAAGATGTGCAGCTGCAGATGTGTATGGCTAAGAAGGACACAGAGGAAAGGAATAAGTCAAAGCAAGCTCAATGTTTGAGTCTCAAAACACAGGTTTCATCACTCCAGCAAAAGCTTCTAGATAGCAAATTCTATCCCAGTGAAATCTTTCCCCAATTGCTCACCAATTTTTTTCATCTTGCCCTTTTCCCCAAATAAGAGACCTTATATTCAACAGTGTCTTGGTGCATATTAAGGAAAGCATAGGAGCAGTTCAGATTTTTCTTGTTTACAATTTCAGGCTGAATTCTGCCCTCCAGTCCTGACTCCAACGGGAGTAACACTTGGGTAATTGAATACAGAATGCAACCCTTAGGGTTTTGGTCTGACCAGTAACAGAACTTTAGTGTGTTTAATTCATTTTTAGGTTTAGGCTTTTTTTTTTTTTTTCAAATTGGAGCATAACTTCTGCTCTCTTGTTAGGATAGAAAATTATAAAAAAAAAAAAGGCAGAAACTTCTCTTTGGTTTCAGTGCATCCATGCATACATACATACATAACGTGGAGAGAGGAAGAGGGGGAGAATGTCTGGAAGAGATTATTTTTAGAAGGGATCCAACCATTAGACATACTTTGTTATTGTTGAAAAAGTCTTCAAATGCAGCAACAAAAGAGTCACTTCTTGTTTATTGATGAGAATGCTTCAGCACTGGGCTGTAACAGGGGTCTATTGTGAGGAGGAGAGGCAGCAGCATCTCCCTCTGCCTCACTGAGAGGAGGATCAGGCCTTGCTGTTTGAAGGTCACTGTATAATACATTTATATTTACAGCACTGAGCACAGAACTCTCTTTTTATATTTTTTTTGGAGATGTCTACTTGTCTTTAAATTTTCTATTGTGACAATATTTAGGGTGTGATAAAAAACACCTGAAAAAAGAAATTACCATGATCACACAGAAGGATATTTTCAGTAAGAGATTTGGCTTACTTAAGTCTGATGAGGCAATAACAAGCCTTCTCCTGAATCATGAATTCATTCCCAAAACTACCTAAGTAGTTCATTCCCTAACCCCTAAGTTCTCAAAGTTTTACCAGGCCAAGGGAAAGCAGCTAGCAAAACAAATATGAAAGTTTAATTGAGGGAGGGGGAGAAAAAAGGGCAAAGATAACGTGAAAAGAAAACTCAAATACCATAAAAAAACCCCACCCCTGATGCTAGTTGGATTTTTACTCTCTAAAACCACCTCAGAAGGCTCTTATAGGCTGGAGAGGCAAGGAACTGGGGAATTGTAGTGTCAGGACAACAGATAAAATTTTAGGATATTTTTGGCAGATGGGAATAAGAAGAAATTGCCAAGATGAGATGGTATTCACCCAAGTTATTTGAGAATTCACACATGAAATCAAACAGTAATGGTTCTTTGCTTTAAAGCAGACAGAGAGGAAGAGAAACAAAATATGTCTAAGGTGACTCTGATCTTCACTAAAGTCCTTGTAAATGATCCCAGTAACTGTAGACTTGGAAGTTTATTTCTGCATTAGGTAAAAAAAGTGGAGATTGTAACAGAACATTAGTAGCAATATGGGAAGAGGGTCAGGATTAACTTCTGTGCAGCAGCCATGCCCCCAAACCTTTCATAGCTGTTAGATCACATCAGTGAGTGGATGGATAATGCAGTGTTCCAGTGTGACTGGATTTTGAACAGACTTTCAAGGAAATCCCTAACCAAAGTCTCTTGGAGAAACATAAACTCGAAGATTAGTCATGGGCTAAAGGGAAGGTATTCCTCAGGATTAGCAACTGGTGAAAAGAGGAGAAACAAAGGGGAATAGTAAGTGGTCAATTTTCACAGAGAAGGAAGATTACTGGCAGAACCCTCTGGAGATCTCTGCTGGGATTCTGCTGTTCAACATATTCATAAATTATGTGGAAAATGCTCAGTAGTGAGTTAGAAAATTTTAAAGGTGATGAGAATCATCCAGGCTTAAATCTATGTGTAAAATATTATGGTCTTTTTGAGAGTAAATACTTGGAGGAAACGAACCTTAAGAATATCTACAGCAGGACTGGCTCTCATATGAGTAAGAGAGGTCATAGAGGATTGTGAGTCCTTTGGTTAATGCCAGAATAATACAGCCAAGAGACAAAGTTTAGAATTATCAGAAGAATCAAGGTTAGAAAATGAAATTGTGTTTTGTCCTTAGTACACCCAAGACTTGTGGAGTTTTGTTGAGCAATGCTGAGGAACACCAAGTAATTTCTAAATGAGAAGGACTGGATATGTCTTTGAGAGTCTCAAATATGACTTTTGTGCATCTGCTGGTAACTTCACAGCTTGCAAACTGGTCACCCATCCTACTGCAGAGAGCCTGAGCAGAACAGACAACATGATATGCTCAGGACTTATCCCATGAGAAATAACTGTCAAGTGTGTGCTCTGTCAACCAAAAATTTCTGGAAATATTTATCTTTACATTACATGTGGTTTGTTTAAGCACAGAAACACTGGGAATTGTAGTGGACATCTAGGCATGGCTGTCCAGGAAATCTGCACTATGAGCATGGTGAGACTACCACCTTCCATGGGGTTTTTGCTCACATATTCTCATGTTTCTAGAGTATTCCCTTGGCTCCACATCAGGAAAACCTAAATGACAGCTGAAGATGACCCCCTGAGATCTCCATGGCAAAGGCAGGTGTTAGGAAAATGGTTTTATGCATCAGATGTTGGAGAGATCTTAGAGAACACATGTTTCTTCATGTGTGTGTGCAAATCTACCTAGGTATGTACGGGATTTTGTTGATATCCCCTTTACATGACCCATCCAAATGTTGAATATTAGACAGACAAATAGCTGTCTAACAGTGAAAAGCACACCATGTGTAGTAAATCATCTCACTAAGTCAGATTGAAGGTGCTATTACTCATGGCAATGTAATACTATCTATAATTTCAGTGTTAAACTTGACATTATAAATCCTTTAATCTGAGTATTTAAAAGCTGTTCTATGGCTCATTTTTCAAACAGCATTTCCAGTTAACACATTTACTGCTAATGAACCACTGGCATGTTCTCTGTTTCTTAGATAAACGCTGTTGACCAACATTATTATTTGCTCGTCAAATAATTATTTTTTTGGCTTTTTAATTTAATTGCTTCAATAAAAATACACACCAATAATGCATTTTTAATTACACTTCCCTGGTGACCTATGCAGAGAGAGGTTTTATAATGAAGCCACAATAATTAGCCTGTCACAGTCCAGTTTGGGGCTATTGTGTAGATGTCCTTTCCATGGTTCACCTTAGCCTGACTGGAATTCTAAAAACCTTATATATTATCTCCCATAACACTTAGAAAGGTACCACAAATGTGTGCAGTAGTGGCAGTAGCAGGCTTTCTAATTATTGTCAACTATTTTCAGTGTGACGTGGCACATTCCCTTGAGAACTGAAACAACAGCCCACTCCAGGATTTGTAATAGGCCCTAGAGCCTAAGTAGTTGTAGACAGAGCTGTTTCCCTCAGGATAGATAATTGGTTTACACAGCAGCTCAACATTTGAACTAAATCCATTTTTTTTTTCTATTGTCACTTCCCTGTTAAATACACATAACTATTTGGGGGGTATTAAATACAATGTGGCTCACTATTTAATGGCAGGATAATTTGCAGGAGCTGCTTTACCTGGAATGCTAATAGCACCCAACACTTCATCCCTAAATGATAAAATATTATTAAGATGAAATTCTGTAGTCCCTTAATCAAGCACAACTTCCACTGAAGCCACTGGGACATTTGCTCAATTAAATATTGCAAAACATATCTCTTGGTTTGTTGGAAGTAAGATATCATCATTAAGATGTTCTGTTCCATGTGATTATTGGTTGGCTTATTAAATGGGAATGCATTCATGATTTTGTACAGGTAAAACCAACCCTGTAGGGTGCTGATCTTTTATTATCAGTTTATAAAACATTTTTAGGAAATGCTGAATTACCAGAATTAATATTTGAGGCATAAATAATATTTAATGTCACTGGCAATGACAAGATTCTAGCAGCTTGAACATCCTGAGTTATCACAAACATAAGAGAGGATCAAGATTTTTTCTGAATTAAATTTTAAGATTGTTAATCTAGGAATAACACATACAAAACTATTCTGAAAAGCAAATATCAAGACAAACACATACAAAACTATTCTGAAAAGCAAATATCAAGACACTAGGATAAAAATGCTTTCTTCCTTTATCAAAGGATGGCTTCTTATTCCATATAAAGGAGAGAGCAAGTGAATATATTTGAATAAAACTTATTTGCTCCCAGCTTTGCAAGGAGTTCAGCAAGAGGCTGAGCCTGCAAGTAGTGAGTACTTAAGAAATTCAGGATGCTCAGAAATCACAGGATTACATCCTAATCCTTGTGGTTAAATGTGATGCCCAGCTGTGCAATGCAGCTAGAGGTTTCATGTCTTTGACACTAAATTTGGTCACATTTGGAGCTGAAGAAGCAGGACCCTAATAACAAGACTCATCCTGCATTTTCTCTCCCTCTGCTCATTCCAGTGAGTGTCCTGGGTGCATGAAAAATGAGTATTGTGCCTGCAGCTTGTTATCTGATGTACACAAGACCTGAAAATACCACATATATTTCAAGTGTACATCATTTATCACCAGCTCAAAAAAATCACATGGATCCCTATGCTTTTTTAAAGCTGATTTGTCACTCTTTGTGTCTGATATTAACATGTTGTTACCAGATATTTTTCTGTCCCCAAAAGGAAAAAAAAAAAATTCAGATAAAGAAACAGTGGGAAATCAATTCAGAAGGGTAGGCAAAATGTGATACCCTGAAGTTTGCAAGTCTTTGTAGCAATTCCTAGGGATATTTCATCTCATAAGAGGTACAGGTCAGACCCTGCACACCATGACCATTGCTGTTGGCTTCAGTGTATAGAGCCAGGGGTTCCAATTCTACAAAATACTAAAGTCCTTCTAAAAAAGATACTGAAGCACAGAAAAACCATTAGGCATGGCCTTAGCTTGAAATTTATGCTTAACATTAAACTGAAGGAAAGAGGATATAAGTCTGCTTTTGCCTGCTACCAAGAACTTCTTGTACCCAAACCTAAAAAGACATCACCAGCTTCTTGTTGAAACTCAGAGTTGGCTTGGGTTCATTGCAGAGATACAGCTGTCAACCTTAAGGATTTTAATGGACAGTGAATATTATTGTTAAAGCAAATAGAAAACCAAACTTCAAGTGCTCAACGTGCTTAAATGTGACATGGCATATGTTATATGTGCAGTAAGAATGGATTTCTTAGAGGAGAGGAAAGGATGAGGAAAAAAATCAGTCATGTGAGTTGTCAAATATAACCTTTTGGCATTCTAATAAACTATTGCTTAGATAGAAATATCAAGCTATTACTAATGGCTATTAATGTGTACATGCTTCATGTAATTTTATAGTATCTTATTTTAATATCTGTAATTTTAATGAATTGCAATTTAGGAAAGAAACAATTTTCATTTACTTTATATAACATAATTATGGACCAAATTAACCCCACACTAGTCTTAATTACATCTAGTTTCGTTTGGCTGATCAAGCAATTAATGTGCCACTGTATTTTGGAAGTGAAAACCAAGTTGTTATGGTGTGTCTTCAAAAAAAAAAAAAGAATACATGTACTCATCTCAAGTGTAGCCACTGTGTAAAACTGTCCTTTGGAATATTTTTTTTCTATTTTTTTTTTTTTTTTGGTTTACTGTAGGTCCGTGTGTTGCAGCACAAGAATGTGAGTATAATGAGGCCCTTCTGCACCTGGGGTCCTGTTATACTATGCTGCTTAATAATCTTCCCTTCATGCCACCCTTTATCTGCTGTTCTCAGATTGTACTCGTGCTTTTCTCTTCTAATTGGGAACTAATTTTAATTTTGCCATTAGAGATGATAAAAAAGCCCACGTATAAACTCGCATTTCCTCGAGCCTCTCTACTGTCACTCAGCTGGTTTTTGAAGTCAGGGCTGGAGCTAGCTCTTCTTTTTTTTTCCTCTTCTGGCTGAAGAATAGCAGAGGGAGAATATATTTAAAAGCCAAGACAAGAAAACCCATAAAAAATTGAGCTGCATACTGATCATATTCGGGTTTTCCCCAGCACTGGGGTGAAATCAATGCCTGCAGGATGACAGCAGGAAAAACCAGTGCAATGGCTTTAGGATTTGGCCCATTAGCATTTAGTACTATCTATCAGTGTGTCTAATCCTTTCCAACTAATTGAGAGAGAAAATGGCCCTTTGCAATATAGGTAGGCTGTGAATCTAATTGGGGCAGCACAAGGTTGTTTAAGCACAGTTCATAAGCAGAAGCTTTCTCACAATAACATGAGGATTGTATGAGCTACTCACTAACATTTGGGGATGCTTCCAGAATTTAGGGGATTCTTGTCACAGCAATCACTTTGTCTTATTCTCAAAATTTGTACAAGAGGTGGCTTTTTTTCATCACCTTCAATTTTCTCAATGGAAGAGAGAAGTGTATTTATTAAAACAGCATTTTACTAATCATAGAATGGTTTGGGTTGGAAGGAACCTTAAAGATCATCAATTTCCAACCCCTTGCCATGGGATCTAAACCAGGTTGCTCATGGCCTTAAACACCTCCAGAGAGGGAGCATCCACAACATCTCTGGGCAGCCCATTCCAGTGTCTCAACACTCTCTATTTATAGAGATATTTTATCTAATCTGCTTTCTTAGTTGTATTTTCCAGCAATGTTCTTCCATGCAGAAGGTAGAAGAAACACCAGGGACTACACCATTTGCCTTGGTGTTACTACTGGGACTGAGGTTTTGCTGGACCTCAGGAAAATCTGGGTCTTAATGTACTCCTCAGCTGCTTCAGACAAAGTATTTCACTTCTTTTTAACTGGAGGAATTCAAAGCAATTTGTAAATCTTTTTTTTAGTGCCCTTAACTGCAATTCCGAGAAAGCAATGGCTTTACACTCTCTTTCTCTCCAGATAATGCTCAAAGCTAAATTTCTCTCCCCGAAGAACATTAGTCAAACTGACTTTGTAGGGTTCTTTACATGACAGAAATGAGTTGGATTTGACCTTTCATTTTCAACTGATCTGGATGACAATCATCAAGTATATCATATTATATTCATGTCAAAAGCTAAAAGATATTTTTTCCTCCACTCTTGCTAGAAGGAAAGACAGATCTTTTTTTTTTTTTCTTCTTTTTTCTTCCCAATACGTCCAGTGTAAATTCTCTACTTTTCAGCAGTAAAGGATTGATGAAAATCTAGACAGAAAGAATGTGAATATATCTGCAGCCACAAGTTTTATCAAGATTTTCCTACATTTTCACTATTGGAACAAACCCATCAGCCACTCTTTCCCTTAAATAATGTGTCCAAATGAGTAGGATGATGTGGGTCACCTCCTATCCAGGTCCCAACTCCTATCCAGGGTTGGGAACAGGCTGCACATGTCATGGTTTGCATTAGTTTATCCTTTTTATGCAAATATTCTAACCAAGATCACCTCATTTGTGGTCAGCTGCTGAAGTTCAAAGGCTGTTGCAGACAATGCACTGCAAATAATAAAAGTAAATCTGGCATAAAGTCACTCATGGCTTCTCAGCTGTAGGAAAAACCAGTCTCCACATGCTAGAGAGAAACTCTCTATCAATTGGATGACACAGCAATTCTTTGAGAATCAAGGGTCACAGTTAAGCACATCTTCCTGCACTATGATTTGGGGGAGATCATGTGGAGTTTGTGAGGGAAGGTGGAGAGTCTGGCCCTAAAGGAACAGCCTGATCAATTGGGATAAACTCAACAGGGGTTTTGCCATTGATTTCACTGGTGAGGGAATTTCACTCACACACAAAGCTCCCCACAGTTAGAAACAGATGTTAAAGATGCAATTGATTATATCTGATTTCCCCCTGCATTCTCTCTAGTAATCCTTCTAAACCTAGAGAAGGCAGTATTTTCTAATTGCTGCTATATTTTACATCTAAGGGAAACTGATATGATGAAGCACAGATACATTCTGAGGCCTAAACATACTCATTATCAGAGCAAAAAGCAGTGTAATGAATTGCAATTGCTTCCCATCTATTTTCTCTGTGCACAGAAAACACAGTGACTACTGAGAGAATGGCATTTCTTTCCATTGGACTAGGAAAAGTACAGGATTTTTAGCTGCATTTGCTACCTCTCTAGAAATCTTTGGCCCTTTTGGAGTGATTTTTACTTTCAAAGCACTACTTTTTAACTTAACTGTGGCAAAACTTGGGGCTTGCTCTTGCCTTCTCTTTTCCAGGCTGAACAACCCCAATTCCTTCAGCTTGTCCTCAAGAAGGGAGGTGCTCCAGCCCTCTCATCATCTTCATGTCCCTCCTCTGGAACCTCCCAACACCTCAATGTTCTCTTTTCTACCCAGAACTAGCAAGGAAATTATATTTAGGGGCTGGACTTACTTCTCTGTATCCTACCAAAAAAGAGGTAATAAAGGAAAAATAAAAACCTTAAAAGATCATTCTGAAAATTGCTGTTACCATGCTCAAAAAAAGACAGCACAATTGAATTATGTTTTACCAGAACTGATTCCCAATATTCTCCTACACATAAAGTATCTTTATATCAGTTGGTGAAAGCTGGGTAGCCTGTTGTCAACTACCTCCTCTTATTTGCAAGAAGTTATTCTACTCTAGCCTGCTGGTGTTTATCTCAGAATAAATTAGAGAGAATCTCAAATAACATTAGACTGTAACTGGTGAAATAATGAAAATTTATCTTTTATCATACATTATCCTTCGTTTTTTTAAAAAAATTCTAATTTTAGTTTCCACATTATGCATCATGTGTTTGTGTATTAGTTTGCAGAAGTCAGTCAGTGAGTGAGTTGTTGGTGAAAATTAGCTAACATCCTACTCTATTTCACACTCAAAGCACTTCCATTATGGTTGGATAATGGTTGTCCCATCAATAAAGAGTATGAATCCAGTTATGTGGAGACCTCAGCTTAACCTTTCCATATGCTATTGATATTTATAGAGCTTCTGACATAATCAATTAGCCTGAAAACTGGCACTCGTGGCAGGTAAGCCCATAGAAAGGAACCATTGCATCTACATTTTCATTAACCTTTCAGATAAATATGTAGAAAATAAAGATAAATATGTACCATATGTAACATATGCTAATCCCCACATTTTCTAATGGAATTGCAGATCAGGAATGAAGTTGTTTAGTGGCATCTTGATTGCTGAGATCTGTAGCTGCTTTCAGAGGTGCTTCAATCCTCAACCAGACATCTAGAAACACTGTGAGAGTGAAGTGAGATGATTCTTCTGTCCATCCCAAATCCATACCGAGTTTAAAAGCCAGATGCAAAGCCCAGTTCTACCTGGCAACTCTACTTGCAGACAACTTTTAATAGCAGAAAGAGCATAGAGAAGGTCTGGGAAAGAAATATTAGATCCAATTCCATATGCCCACCCTGTTATTTAAGAAAACACTCTGCAGCAGAGAGAATCTGAGTTTTGATAACACTTTTGGCAACTTTTTATCCTTCCACACAGAAAAGGACCACCCTCCATACAAGTTTTAGGCAAATATATATGGAAGATGTTTCTGTTTGGAGACACCAGGCCTTGGAGCTGGAGCAGCTGAGGTGGAATCCTGTTTTTTTCTGTAACTTGTGGGAATTTGTACCCTCTTTCCATAGACACACTACAAGTATATTTTTGCTTTGTTGGCAGAATTACTCTGTTAAACACCTGATTTTTGTTACTTTCTGGAGTGATGATTCAAAGCACCATTCATTTCAGCCCTTTTCTAGAATCAAGGTTCAATCCTGGTTCAAATATTTTCATCAAGAGAGCACAAGCCATACATAACTATTAATTAAAACATTACTACTGGAGATTAGTTGCCCTGGCCTATATGTTCCACCCTATTAGTGCAAGTTAGAGGGAAGAGATTCTTTAAACTATGAGTGGGAGATCAAGTCCTCAGTATTATCCAAGTCAAAACCACACAACTGGTTGTGAGCACCTCAGGAATGACAACTATGGCTGGCTGCATAGACCTAAAAGGAGTCTAAAAGGGTTTCCTACCATAAATAACATGAATTCTCCCTTACTCCAAGAAGAAGAGTGTGGGGAAGTGTGACAGAAAGGAAATACAGAGGGTTGTAGGCAGGCTGGAGGAAAGGATTGTATGAGAAGGTACCANTGGGGAAGTGTGACAGAAGGGAATTAAAGAGGGTTATAGGGTTGTATGAGAAGGTACTACATCCACCTTTACCTTCCATGTTCTACATTTGGATCCAATTAGAGTGACCAGTGAGGATGGTGGTGAGCACTGTCCTCACCTGGTTTTGGACCCAAGTCATGAGAATTGCTCAGGGAGACCCAGGCAGATGGGGTGAAATTTTCCCCCCCTGCTGCAGCTGAAAGCAAAATTCACGTAGACTTCAAAGGGGCCAGATTTTCCTCAGTCATCAAAGGATGTTGGGTCCTTCATAATAATACCTTTACATATGCATAAGTCAAGGCTAAAGAGAAATGGAATAGATTATATGGAAGGAAAGGAAATGTCCTCAGAGCCTGGATATTTAGTACACAACGTTTGGTGTAAGTGAGCTGTTAGCAGCAGCAGCACTCACTTTGTTTTCAGGACAACACGGTAAGATATTCTGGTGAAAGGAGTGAAATTTGTTCATTCATTAAAGAGATATATGGCTGTTACATTTGAATACTAAGGCTGGAAAAAAAATGCAATAAATGGAAGGCTTTCTAACTCATAAAATGGCACGGTGGAAGTGAAGGACTCGTAACCTTAGTCTGGCACTCTGATGGGTTTTTGTTTCAAATCCCATCCTGTGCTCTTAGTACAGCTCCAGCCTTTTATTAAAATGGGAAAATATATTGTTTATAAAGGCTCCCCCTGACAAATAGTAAGCCAAGAAAGGTGCAAAGAAATGTATTGTTTCCATAATCAGAGATGTGCTGTAAAACAGAATAAAGTGATAAATACAGAGTGTAATTGTTTGGTTTTGCTGCGATCTGTCTGCGCCCAGTGGCAAGGAAGTCCAAATGAATTACAAAGAAATTTTTAATAAAAGAACAAAAAACAAATAATGGGCTCTATAACCTGAAAGAACTTTGAATAAAAAATGTCCCCTGAAACTCAAGGTCCCTTTAAAATCTCACTGTTCTTTGATTTCTTTTTCTCCTTTTCCTTCCTCTTATTTAAAAGCCTCTAGGTGATTCGTCCTATTCCCTGCCCAATAACAGCCAACCCATTGTTTTAGGGGAGATATTTTTTAATGTTGTGTGTTTTACTTTCTGCTGTTGTTGTTGTTTTCTTCTTTTCCTTGGACATTTCATCCCCAGAAAATGTGAACATAAGCAGCTGCAATATGAGATGAACTCTGAGCACCAAATAGGTAGACCCTAGAGGGGAGGAACTGAAATATGAGCTCCTTATTCTTGGAGCCCTTTAAACCCTCCAATCTGTTTTAAATTATTTTGGTGCCTCTATTTAAAGGTTAAATTTTTGTTGTTGTTGTGAGCCCAGAGTTTAGTAATACAAAACCTGGGCAACATCAGCATAGAGCCAATTCACAGATTACACACCCAGGGTCTTTCCTGATCCTGCCTAAAGTGAAGCAGCATGTTTATACTTAGCAACACATTTTGACATGAATGAACTTTTCACGTCTCTGCTCATAAAATAAACACTTACATTCAGCAGGGGGAAAAAAAAAAATCATCTCACTCAACCATCCAGCTTGCATATGTTATTTACAGACCATATGTCCAAATCTAAATATGGTTATGGATATGCAGAAATTATAGGATCTAAAACATCAACTTCAGAGCTGTGCATTAAACACTCCACATTTTTACATCCTTCTTCCAATCCTTCCCCCTCTGCTAAGGCTTCAGTGTGTTGGGTTTCACTGAAAAATCCCCAAACTTCTTCTTTTCCACCCCTTTCAAGCAAAATCTTGGCACTTAGAGCATTTCTTATGTTTTGTTTCACCTTCTGCAGTATTTTGTTTCAGGGCACTCATAATTTGAGCACCAGGGCTTAGATGTCAGGCTGCACACAGCTTCTATGGCTACTTGGGGTTCAGCTTTGCTAAGTGGCAATGGGAAATTCCTAAAGGCCCAGGCATTTTTTCAAGAAATTAGCATCCAGACACTGGGCCTTTGTGCAGCATTTAGGTGAAATTTGATTCAAAATGCATATTTGGGGATTTCTGACAACGCCTGCTTTGTTTTTTATGCAAATAGAAGAAAGTCTTGGAATCTCTTGAATTTGCCCCATCAAAGATGACCACCATGAATGTGTCTGGAAGCTTTACTAAATGGCAGGAATACCAGAGGCAGTTATATTGCAAAAATTTAAATAGATATTTTTTTAAATTGTGCTTACTTAACAATACAGGTTGTTCTTTTTTTTTTTTACCATTCATTAACTTTCTGTATTTTTAATCAACCTAATTTTGAAGCATTGCATTTGACAGGACACACATCAAATGGTTACTGCTGGCTGGGGATTCAGAGACTTCTAAAATATAACAATTAAAAGGTTTATGCTCCTCTCAGTGGGCAAACTAAACTCTGTTACAATTAATTAGGAAGAGAATTACACAATCTTTTTAAGACATGGGTATGATTTCAAAGATATTTAGTAGCACGGCGTGCACTCCTTTCACTGCAGCCGCTATGATCTGAACATGGTGCATGGATCCTTTTATTCAAACTGTGATAGGAAAGTCTTTGTGTTCTGCTCTGCTGGGATGTTTTCTTTCAATAAATGCAACCAGCTCAAGAAGAAAGGGGTCTCTGCAATATATTTTAGCAGCATAGGTCTACTTCTCAGTGCATAGACCAAACCCACATTATAAAAGTGCTTAATGACTGATTTGGCTGCTGCAGATTAATATCAAGGTATATTTTGCCACAAGAAGGAGAAATATTAACTGCCTAAAAATCAAAGTGGCATTTTTATCTGTCCCTCCAGGTGAAAGATTTGTATTTTTATTTTATGCTAACATAACCAATAGAGCAATAACCCTAACCATCCTTTATGAGAACAGGGTGAAGGAGTTGGGGTTGTCCAGCCTGGAGAAGAGAAGGATCTGGGGGGAACCTCATAGTAGCCCTACTAATACCTGAAGGGAGCTACAGAAAACCTTAATTATTTTTTTATCCCTACATATTACCAAAGCTTGTTTACAGGCTACTGAAATTACACAAATTGGAATTGCAAGAATTGAGGCAGGATCAATTCTCTAACTGATATTAGCTCTGCAAAGAATATTTCTGAGAAAATTACCCAAAAACACATCATGGAAGAGAAATTTGTGGGACAAGGAATCCCATTCCTTGGCCAATTCTGATAAGGAAAGGTTATCACAAAAACTAGAGCCAAAAGCAAGCTCCTCTCTTGCAGAAACTTCACAAAAGGGAAGTTTTCAATTACTTAAAGTCCCATTTATTTAGTCATTTCCTGGGAGAAAAAGTTGTCCCCCTCCTAATCATTGGGAAACTATGTTTTACCTCAGACTGTTGGTTAAAACAGAAATTTTTTTATTTTTTTTTTTAGTCTTGGCTTCACTCTTCTGTGGAATAAGAACCCACAGCAGCAATAGAAAGTTTTCCTTCATTTCAGGAAATTTTTTAAAGTGCAGATACATAGTGTCATTTGGGGGTTTTGTAGTTTACCATAATTATGTCTTCACTTGAAATCCCTGCTTAAACCACCACGTGGTTGTCATAGAATTGTTGGGAACGTGTGATTTCATTATGTTTGTCTTTTGCCAGGACACTTGTAAATGAAACACTATCCTTGGAGATTTTCTTGGCTGACAATGTGAGTAATTAAAGAAAGTAAACAAATATTATCCTTTACATATGCCACAATAATAAATACTTCAATAGAAATGCAAGGTAATGACTCTTTGGGGATCCAGCCTAATCTCATTAGAGTGTTTCATAGGTGTACAAACAAAGAGTTGAGCTCTTAATATTTTACCATATAGAGCTCAGAAGAGCAGTGGCCAGAGTGGTCATGAGACTCCATCTGGAGGACTGTGTCCACCTCCAGTGCCCTCAGCACAAGGACCTGCTGGAAAAGGTCCAAAAGAGGACCAGTAGGATGATCAGGAGGCTGGAAAACCTCTCCTATCAGGGCAGGACAGGAGAGTTGAGGCTGTTCAACCTGGAGAAGGCTCCATGGAGACCTCATAGTGGCTTCCAGGTACCTGAAGGAGCCGTTTGTCCAAGCATGGAGCAATAGGATTAGGGACAATGGTGTGAACTAGAGCAGGGCAGGGTTAGATTAGACATTAGAAATAAGTTCCTCATCCTGAGGGTGGTNTGTTTACTACAAATAGATGTAAACTTCACATTTCTTAAGGACTGCAGGTGTTCTTCAGTAAGGAAGAACCACTTATCCCCACAGGAAGCAGCCCACCTGAAAGGCAGAAGAAAAAAACTAGGAACCTGCTGCCTTGCAAACAAAGCACAACTCGATCTATAGGATTCATTGCCCTAGAAAATAGACTTCAAGAAAACAAAAGGAACTTTTGTATTCCAGGCAGGAAGTTAGTTAGTAGAAGACATGGAAAGAGAGAAGTAGATCACAAAAGAGATCTGTAGACCTCAACAAGAGTCAGTAACAGATTTCATGGCTAGCTCTAATCAACATCAGATGCACAAGTGGCTGCTTGTCTTAAATGATTTGGGATAAACTAGGAAAAAGGACCTAGTAGGTTTGACCAAACTAGGTTTGTGACTCACTGCGGGCATGACTT
>VZTY01012689.1:0-28572 GCA_013400935.1 Turnix velox | reverse complement strand
CCCTTCCACCCCAAACCATTTTTGATTCTGTAATGCTATAGGTTTGAGGGTGGAATACCCAATAGCTTTTGTCATGTTGTCTCATAAGGATATGAACTTTTTGGCACAGTCACGTTTTGTACCTGTAAATCATAGCACCTTTGAAGTATAATGGAATTTATTGAAAATGTTCCTCTTTAAAGTAGTTTTATTTTTTAGCCCTTGGATATCAGGTTAACCTTTAAAGTTTTCATACAGCGTTTTTTATGCACCATGCAGCTCTCTTTGTGTAAATATGTGTATCTTTCTAATTTATGTTACAAACTTCTATCATTAAACCTAATGAATAATGTAAATAACTTTTTGAAATTTTAACTCTGTGTGTGTATATGTATATATAGGTATTTGCTGCTCCTCATGAATGAGTTCTAAGCCTTTCCTGCTTACTTTAAGAATGACATTCTAATTTGTAGAGGGTTTATGTTTTATCAAATCCTTTTGAAAAGATGAAAAAGTGAAATAAAGGTACTTCTACCTTATATAGTATAAAATAAATAGTCAAAACATTGACTCAAGGATTTATTGTTCTGGGTGATGGAAAAATGACAAGATACTAGTCACATACTTAATTTTGGTTAAGTATTTTTAAATCAAGTTAATGAAATATGAAAATTAAGAGGGATAAAGCAATTCCATGCTGCCATTTCTTTTCAGGATGAAATTGTACCTAAAAGCCTGAGACGATTTTCTCACCCCCAGACCATTGCTTGTGCTAAATTATCAGCTAAATATGGGGCAGCTCTGATTGCTTTCTATCCATTTAGTTAAAGTCCGTATTTGTTTTTAGGTTCACCAAAAATCTGTCACCTGACAAGATCAACCTGAGCACGTTAAAGGGGGAAGGCCAGCTGACCAATTTAGAGCTGGATCAAGAGGTGCTTCAGAATATGCTGGATCTTCCAACATGGCTTGCTATAAACAAAGTCTTTTGCAATAAAGCTTCCATCAGGGTGAGTATATCATTGTACCAGAATGGTAGTTAGCATAGCTTTTCTTATTTCCTTCTATCTCCATAAACTTCCAAGTGCTCTGTATTTGTAGAAAATCATGGTGTGTGCTTGATAAAATTCTGGCGATACCAGCAATAATTTCTGACTAATTTTTTTTTCATGTGATATCATGAAATACATATGGTATGTATTCATGAAAATGAACAGGGATTTCTTTAAGTATTTTATTTCTGGGTAGAGTTTATTCCTACATGTTCTGAAACAGGGATAGAGGTGAAAGCTTCTATTTGCCCATGGTAATTAGTCTACTGTAATAATTTTTATTTTCCTCTGTGTTATTTCTTCTCTTGACATGTCTCTTTCACTTTTCATCTTTCCAAGTATATCTGAGGGACTGTGGTCTCTGTGGTGAATGTGGAAGCACTCTGAATCTGGCAGACATTGCTTATTTACTCCTTGTGGCTGCTAAGAATTGAAGAAATACATATAATCTCTCCTAGGTTATATTAATAGGAGATTAAGAAACGAAGCTATAGCTTGGTTTTGGCAAAAGTTATGATGCGGTCAGACTTTACCTCTTCTTCAGTCTTGCTGGTTTTTGTCCTTTTTTCTGTTTTTTCTTTTCCTAATGGGAGATCCTGATTTTTCTGAATGCAGTGAACTTGAAAGTTTGTTGCAGGCATGTGAAGCTGTCACAATCATGTGTTATCTGTAGGCTAATGTGGATTTTCTGTTTTTTTAAAGGAATGTGGAAGACAGTGTTGCATTTTCTGATCCTTGACAACTTGAAGTTAGAGACAGATTCTATCTTTTTTTCTGCTCAGTAATAAGTTGATTTTGAAGCTCTGTTTTTAACACCTCAAATTTATGTGCATACAGTGATATTATCTATGGTATTTTTAGGTGAACTTGATATTTTGAAAGTAATATTATTCTGCGTTCAGTAGTTACAAGTATAAATTGTATGCATAAGCTGCATTTTGCTTTATTTTCCAATTCCTTTTAAGACTTACTTTGATTTGGAATAATGTTTCCTCTTGCAGATACCATGGACAAAATTGAAAACGCATCCCATCTGTTTGGTGAGTTCTGATATCAGCTCCTAAATACCATCTATGTAGCAAAATTTGTCTCTATCTAGTTCTCTTGACTTGACTAGAAATTACTGAAACATTAACAGGCTTTTATGAAGTGTACTCTGGGCAGTAGCCAATCAAGACAAAATGCCGTAATGTTTTTGTTGGTAGATTTTTTTTCTTAGTCTATGGCTCTGGGTGTCATATATGTCATATACGTCTACATATGCCATCTATAAGGTTTGACTACTAGCCCTTTTCTGTCAAGTCCTTTCCCTCCTTCCCTCCCCAAGGACTTTTCTGTATCTACACTTTCCCCAGTGACCTCAGATACAATAGGTTTAATATACATAAGATTGACAGAATTTCTGTAGCAGCCTAGGGTTCAGCCTGGCTATAAATGGGATGTAAAATATGCAAATATTACTCAACCAAAATTAGAAGTGATACTAATTCTTGCATTTGTTGAATTAAGTACACTAAGAAAGTCACCAGAACTGCTTTGCTTAATACTGGCTAAACTCGCTTAATTGTGTTTACTTGGGAATGAATATTCCTTTAAATGTCAGGCTTCCAATCTCACAGCGAATTCCAGTATGTGCTTGTAATTCCTTTGTTCTGAATCAGACTTGGGGAAATTGTTGTTTCAAATACTTGGTGTGTTTGCTGGTGATCCAGTTGTAGCTTCCTAGTGTCTGTACAGCTTCTTTCTGACGCGTGGAGCTTAAAATGCAGTAATGCTGAGGTGGGATGATTCAGCCTCTTGACTAGAAGATGCAACTGCCAAATTAGGAAATCAGTTTAAGCTCTGCTATTCTTAAAGATTATGTGCTCTGACTGATGGTAGCAAGGCCTGATTATTTGCTTTGCTCCTGTTGAATTTAGATTACTCAGTCTTTGAGGCTAACTTTCAGGGTCACCTTTTATTACATTCATGAAGATTTCCTTGGAGAAGTACATTAGAAACTAACAGGAGTTCACTCTTCATTGGTAGACTGTATAGCAGCCTTTTTGATTTCTAAAGGTGAATACAATGCCTAAAAGTCCAACATTAGCCCTTTGTTACATCATTGAACTTTCACTGGTTTTGATGGAGATATTCATTGGGATTGAGATGAAAAAATAATTATAAAATCTCCAAATTTACTGTTACAGCTAACACTTCAAACATCAAAAAATAGTGAAGCATAAATAAATCCAGAGCAGAGATTTGATGAATTTCTTAGTAGCAGAGCATTTCATAGATAAGAATAGCATGGAAAAATGCTTGTGGAGCAAATGGATTGTGAAAACAGGCCAAATTAACACAATACAATAATAAAGCTCAGCAGGGAGAGCAGCTTGAATCATGAAAAATCCAAAATCAAGGACAAAGCTTTTTGGTATTGTTTGTCTGACTTAAAGAAGGGGTAAAGGAAAAAATTCTAAAGGGGTGATAGAAAGTCAGATTTAGACAGGGAAATAATACTAGCTATTGTATTTTGAATGGGTCCAATGTGATTTATGAACTATAAACCTTAATTTAAGAGCTCTCCCAGGCTATATGATAAATTTAGGTCATAACCATTGTACCATGTATTATGAGATTCTTAGATTTATTCAGTTGCTGGGAATAAAGTTTTGCATTTGGTTTATTCCCTTTGTGTTCACTCCTGATATTATGCATTATTTATTTTAAAATGGCTTTCAGTTAAAATAGGATTTACTTGTCTTGTTCCCCTATTTGACAACTTTTGTAAAGGTCTAAACTCAAGTATGAAGAATACAGGCTGAGAAAGAGTTGGGGCTCTTCAGCCTGGAGAAGAGAAGGCTACAGGCAGACCTGATAGCAGCCTACGAGTACCTGAAGGGAGCCTACAGGAAAGCTGGAGAGGGACTATTTGCCAGGGTATTTGTTTAACAGGGCATTTCACGGGGTTGTCAACAAGTTCAGGGCAGGTTTAGATAAGACATTAGGAGAAAGTTTTTCACCATGATGATGATGAGACACTGAAACAGGTTGCCCGGAGAGGTGCTGGAGGCCCTATTTCTGGTGATATTCAACGCCAGGTTTGATGAGGTTCTGAGCAACCCGATCTAGTGCAGGATGTCTTTGTTCAGTGCAGGGGGGCTTGGACCAGATGGTCTTTGAGTGTTCTCTCCAACATTATGATTTTATGATCATAGAATTTTACTGTAATATGATGTGTCACAAATTATGTTGGCATATATCTTTATATTATTATACACAGAGAGCATATACACTTGTCTTTATATATATTCAGATTTTGTTTCAAGATGCAGCACAAAACTTACGTACTATAAAAAAAAAATTAGTGTACTAATTTAAAATTTCTCATTAAAATATTCTGAACTTACTACTGAGCCATTTAGAAGACTCAGAACATCTGTATTGGAAGAAAACACAGATGTCTACATGTTAACTCATGCCATTTTCAGAATACGTTTTTTCAAAATACTATCAGATGGATGAATAATCCTCAGGGATCAATAATTCTGTAATCCAGTATTTAACTGGGAAGGTTTGCTAGAACTTGGTACGTCACAAAAATTTATGGGAAAATTGACATGATAAGAAATGCTTTATGTATACTTCAAGAAAAAGTTTACAAGTTATTTGGGTTTTTAAATTGTGTTTTTGTTTTTCTCGTGTCATCTACTTTGTTAGCTCTTAAATCTCTGGGGATTTTTGTTTTGTTTTTCAAGTCCTTGGATAAAGTTGTGATGGAAATGAGCACATGTGAAGAGCCACGTGCCCCTAATGGACCCTCTCCTATAGCAACTGCATCAGGGCAGAGGTCAGTGGTGATACTTAGGTGTAATTGATCAAAACATTTTTTTATTTTTAATTAATGTAAAATGTTTCTTACAAATTTAGGAAGTATGTAAGGCTGCAGGTTACAATTTTCATCTAGCCAAAATTTTATTTTATTTTTGTTATTGGAGTTAGAAATGTTGATTGATAATGAAACTATCCAGACCCAAGCCTGGAGAGAGCATCTGAACTGTATGTGCAGCTTCCTAGCCATATTTCATATAAGGGCAACTTCTCCATCAAAAATTTACCAAGTTTAACTCGTGGTAAATGTTTTGAGAACTAAAGATTCTTTGCCTTCAGCCTATATGGAAAAATGTATATAATGTTGGGGTGTGGTTTTTTTCATAGTCCTTTTTCTTTTGTTTGGCCCAAAAAAAGTATTAAGGGCTATTTGTTAGTGTGGTGTTTTAAAGTTCTACTGAATTACTTTTATTTTATTGGCCTTATTGACTGGACAAGGCACTGAGCAGCCTGATCCAGTGGGAGGTGTCCCTGCCTATAGCAGAAGGGCTGGAACTCAATGATCTTTAAGGTCCCTTCCAACCTGAACTATTCTATGATTCTATGATTATCCTTCTGAAAGATTTCATGCACACTGTTCTTGCCAATCACCCAGTCATTTCCTTTTTATGGACCCAAACTGTTTTTTGAGGGGGCATAGGGACTTATATACAGGGGAATGAGTTTGATGACGCAATTGCTTTTCTTATTTTAATTTCTGTGCTGCATGCAGTAGTTGTCCATGGGCTTCCATGTCTCCCAAGGTACAGCTTGAAAATCATTGCCATAGAGATTCTGTGTGGGATGGAAGTTATAAAAAGGAATGACAAACCACATAAACTGTGCTTTTATAACAAGAAGAAGAAAAAAATCCCCAAGGCAGAAAAAATTTTAAATGTTAAAAGAATATTTAAAATACAGCTACTGAATGTGCAGTATTTTTATTGCATTAATTAATTACAGCTGCTTTATCTCTTCTAATCATAGAATGGTTTGGGTTGGAAGTGACCTTAAAGATCATCTATTTCCAACCCCCCTGCCGTAGGCAGGGAAATACTTACTGGAATACAGATTGATTTGGTATAGAAATGTAACCACCATTTAAAATGCCTTTCTTTTTTAGAAAGGAAATAACAAAGGAAGTACTACATGCTGGTTTGCGTGTCTGAAAAATATTATTTAGGTGAAACAATTTAGCTTATAGAGATAAATACTAACCAGATTGGAATTGTCAGATAATTCGTTTGACATGAGTTACTCCTTATCTACAGGTAAAGAGTAAGATTTCTATGTGATGCTGTAGTCTTGTAAGGTTGTGTATGTATATATAAAATATTGATTGTGAAAAAATGCATTAATTCTTATACTTCATGGAAACTGATCATGGTTCAAAATATGTTCTCTGATAACTATTTTGAGATCAGGATCACTGACTGGGAATTGTCAACTAGATCAAGTATATTTAACAAAAATCCATAATGGGAGAATTTAGTAGGAACTTAATTTTTTCATGTTATATTTCAGTTGTTTAGTAAGTTTATTTTTGTGCCCTTTAATTGTGTATTTAATATGTTGGCATTTCACTTTTTAGTGAATATGGCTTTGCTGAAAAAGTGGTAGAAGGCATTTCAGTTTCTGTGAACTCCATTATAATAAGGATTGGTGCAAAAGCCTTTAATGCTTCATTTGAACTTTCCCAGCTGAGAATATATAGTGTAAATGCAAACTGGGAACATGCTGACCTCAGATTTACCAGAATTCAGGAAGCTCAGCGTGGAGAGGTAAATACTATCTTCTGCAATCTTTTTTCTGTGTTTTTTGTGATAAGGTGGGAGGATGTTGAAGTGCAACCTTACATAGTCAAGGAAACATGCCACTGCTGGAGCCATTCTGTGCTCCAGTGATATCAGTTGTACTTCAGGAATACCAGGATGTAAAAATGATGGGCATGAGTCAAATCAAATGTCTTCAGTCCAATGGCTGAAGTGGATGCTTGGGGTAGAGCAAAGACCAGGACAAGTGTATATGCCTCCAAGCTTGTGACCATTTAAAAATGCAAACTAGACAAGACTTGAAGAGCACTGAAAGAAAAAGAATGATATATTAAATGTAGAAGGATGATATGTGCTGATTTTGAATTATTATGGTTACTGCTATTATTTTTAAAGCTTAAAATGGGTAATTATGTGCTTGTGAGAGTTTGCCTAATAAGGAATTTATCTTTTACCAGTTTTGACTGAATTTTAATCAAGCTCTTATTTCTTAGAATAATTAAATTATGTGTATGTCAAAAAGTAATAGGAGTAAAGTGCATACTTTGGTACTGTCTGGGAAATCTCAGCATGTAAGTCCCAGATTTAGCTTTCTCTTAAGTAAAATGTGTAGCACGTGTAAGACTAATTCTAAATATTCTATGTTGTCTTGAGAAAGATATATTTTAGCACGTGTCTGGCCTTGGGCAAACAGGAGTTTCAAATTTTGCTCACTTAGGGACAACTATTCCAGATTAAACATAGTTTATGCATAGCTAAGGAATCTAATAATATGCTTTTTGGCTGGGGGAGGAAGCCCCAGGATGATACAAGTTAAAAACACTTCAAAAATAATCAGTTGGAAACTTTTTCTCACAGTTGTCTTTCCTGCAGCTTACCTGTGTGCTTATGTGTTTAAGTCTGAAGAGGAAGAATTCAAGTTTGACTAGATGTCACTTTGCATTGCTATATCTTTTGATTTTGTGCTTTTTAAGAAGAATTTGATTATGAGCTGTAACCCTATGTGCAATAGAGGTTTCCTGGGGGAAGGTTCTTTTTAATGAAAATATTTGTGGAAACTCAAATTTCTAGAAGCTATCAAATGATTTGTTAGAAGGAAACTGTGTAAAAAGATGAAAAAACCCACACTGATGCTGTACAAGAAAATGTTCAATTATACACTTTAAGGGAGTGAACTTTTAGCTTTAAGCTGTAGCTAAACTCTTGATGTAAATAAGGAATCTCTATAGAATATTTTTAGAAGCTTACATTCATGTTACATCTCCTAGCTGGAGGAGGGTAGGTACTCTGCTTTTCTACAGGCTGCTTTGTACTGTGCCTTTCCATCTTGCTCACTTCACTGGTATACCTTGATCCTAAACACTGGACATGTTTTACTCAAGTTTCTACTTATATTCACAGAGCACAAGCTGCACAATTTTCAAACTGTCAAGAGGAGAATGATAGCTGAAAAATAAGACACACCAAACAAACTCTTCCCACTTCTGCTTTCCCTGTTGGCTGATCTTTTTTTCTTCAGACAGCAATGTAGGAAGGAGTTTTAGAGAAACTAGAATTAACATTTTTTTTCTTCTCAATGTCTTGTTCATTTGATGTTCTCCATGGTGTTGCTTCTGGGCAATCAGTTTTTTTCCCATTCTTGGTTTTGAGTATCCAGCTGTTCTTCCTGCTCTTGTATCATTATTGTAACATTTGTTTGCTCTGTCTTCTAGAAGTCCACATAATGGATCCAAAGCTTGTAGGGTCAATATGGCATACGTTCTTTCATATATACTAGGATTTAGCATTTTGAAACTAAACTACATAATCTTCTTTATTTTTTTGTATCTACCGAACAGAACTTAGTATGCAATAACTGTAACCTTTATTTTCTTCTTAATGCTTTAAGCTTTGCCTGATTGAAATTAGCTTAACATTTCTCTGACATTGTGGAGATAGAAGGATCAAGGCTTTGCTTCCTATAAGTGGAATAACAAGTATTTGTTCTGTTCATGAAGAATATATGTATGTATGTGTATATATGTACAGATATATACATACAAGTAAAGAGTTGTATGACAGGAAGGTGTGTTTTTTTTTTCTTTAAAGGTTTTGACTTTCAAAGAAATCAACTGGCAGATGATCAGAATAGAAGCGGATGCAATCCAGAGTTCTAAGCATGAAATCATGAGTGCTCCAGTTCGACTGATAACTAACCAATCAAAAATTAGGGTCACTCTTAAAAGAAGGGTAAACTTGAAAAATTTATAATCTTTTTATTATCTTATGAATTTATTCTTAACTCATGCTCTTAATCCTTTCATGCACATAGTAAAGATTTTAAATTTCAGCCATATAGAACATGGAACTCCCTGATCTAAATTTTTAATAACATGTAAACTCTACAGTCTTACCAATTACAAGAAGTATTGTAGGCAGTGTTTTTGAAGATGAAGACCTTGAACTGATCCTCTATCAAAATCATTTGATCTGCAGATTTTTATTTATGAATGATGCGTGTTATCTTGTCTCTCTGGATTCAGGGTTTAGTTACATATAGAGCAGTGCATCAGGTTTTTTCCCTAGACAAAAAGAGCCTAAGGAGAGATTTTGTCTACAAATGCCTAAAAGGACATTGTGGGTTGGTGAATTCTCACAAGTACCAGGCGATAGAAGAGGAAATGGCCTCAGCTTGCACCAGGGGGAGGTAATAGGAAAAAATGTACATAAATTTTATACTGAAAGAGTTACTAAACATTGGAACAGGCTACCTGGGGAAGTGGTTGAGTCACCATCCCTGGAGATGGTTAGGAGTTGGATAGCTCTGATGCTTAGAGATAATGGTTTAGTGCTGTTGTCAGAGTTAGGTTAATGATTGGACTAGTTGGTCTGAAAGCTCCCTTCCAACCAAGGCAATTCTATGATTCTAATATCCAACGTGTGCTATAAACCTGGTGCATAAAAAAATCATATTGTATGTGCTTTCTAGTTCATGAGAGGAATACAATTTTAAATACAAAATGTTTGTTATTTACATGGGAAAAAAATTGTTTTTTGGAAGCATGGTTCTGCATTAAGCTTTTCTTTTACTTTGTATATAATAAATGAAATGGGAGTATTTAACAGATCCATTTGACTTGTTTACATTTTTATTCTACAGTTAAAGGATTGTAATGTAGTAGCATCAAAGCTGGTTCTGATTCTGGATGATTTGCTGTGGGTTTTGACCGATTCCCAGTTGAAAGCCATGGTGCAGTATGCCAAATCTCTTAGTGAAGCCATAGAGAAATCAACAGAACAGAGAAAAAGCTTGGCTGCTGAAACAGCTTCCGAACCAGCACAGGTACAGTAACTGTCTTGTGTATCATTATCAGGTGTTCTAAAATGCAGCACATTGTGGTTACTAGTATTAATTTATTTTTAAGAATGTCCAGTTACTCATTTTCATTCAGCTTTATGTCTTAAATTTCACTAGGAGTCAATCACAAAAGCATAAAATAGACTTTATTTTATAACATTTTGTATATTGATATTCATTTGCAGGAAAGCAAAAAAGTTAAATTTATTTATCTGTGCCTAGAGTATTTAAGTTCCTGTCAGTTGATTAACTGTTAGTGAATTTGCTTGCCAAGTGTTTTCTGGTTGTGAATTCAATAATTAACATACACTAGCGTAACTCTGATGTGTGAATAGATATGCTTGCTATCTAAAGTGCCTATGCAATTTGTTTTCGTGATACTGAAAAAGGAGCTTTCAGGAAGAGCCTTGTTTTGTGTAGCTCTCCTGAAATATACAGTGAAAAATAATTCTACTTTTAACATACCTCTGCTGTCATAAATGTGGTATGGATGCTGCATGTCTTAAGTCTTGCATGTCTTTCAGCACATACATCAGGCTAGACTTGTGGAGCTTTATAAGTGTTGAGCAGAGGGGATCTCTTCTTGTCTGTGCAGTGGCATCAGAAATACACTGATAAAAGATAGTATTATATAAAAGTAAAACTAATTACCAAGAGTGAGTAAAGTCATACAAATGGAATCACGTACAGTAAAGCTAGTGTATGACTTCCAATGTGATTTGCTGGCTTTTTTACAGCAATTTTTTGCTTAGCTGGTATTGAGTAGCTAGGTCCCAATTCTTCAATCTCTAGCTCATGTTTGACCTGATTAGAATTTAGCTTGGGAAACTAAACTAGCAAGAATGAACCCAACAAAAAATTGATAGTTTTCTGCTGATTTAGTTCTCTGAATGGCCTCTAGCAGAAATTAGAAAAATAGCAGTGCTGCAATTGACAGGAGTCTAAAGAAATGTGGGAAGAGGAGATAATGGGGGGATGCCTCTGGCATTGCATCTTTGTGGCACCTGGCCACTAGCTCAGCTTTATTCTAAACCAGCGCCCTTAAACCTCAGTAGCAATCCAAGGTGAATAAATGTGGTGCAGACTTTTCCTTATTTCAAAGGTCTGTTTTGAGTAAGTAAAAGGGTACTTTTTGCTTCAAAGAAAGGATAAAATTTATGACTAAATATTTTTTTTCAGAGCTCTGCCCCAGCACCCAGCTCTCAGCAGGTGAAAGCACATCAGACAACAGCAGCAGCATCTGATCAAAATGATGCTATAGTAAAATTGTTTAATGATTTTGATGTTAAAGAAACTTCTCATCACTTAGTAATCTCCCATTTGGACCTGCATATATGTGATGATATCCATTCTAAAGAAAAAGGTACATGTTTTTTTGAATTAATGTGTCTGTGAACAGTAATAGTCTTCAGAAGACATTGAGGAATACAGTAATGTTAATTGAGAGTCTTTATTTTAAAGCAATATTCAGAATTGTTTCCATGTCTGTAGACATATTTAAAATTAGCCAGATGCTGCTATCAAGACCACATTTTATTATGAAATGTAATTATTTTAGGATAAATGCAATGAAAAATACAAAGAGTAATATATGTCCGGTCCTTCTCCTGTCTTCTAGAAACTGATTCTGTCCAGTCTGATTGTTACTGCTGTTTTTTAGGTTTATATTGTATGCTAACTGGGTAATAAAGAATACAGTGGCAACATTACTGTGGTTTTGAAAGTGTTGCTATATGATCTGCTTCTGTAATACTCCTATAAAATGCATACTAATAATAGAGCAGTCCTCTCTGTGTTACTAATTTAGAGAATTTATTGTGCTCTGCATCACATAGAAAGAGTGGGACAAGACCTCTTTTTAATAGAATTTAAAACAATGCACAGGTTATTAGTAGTGACTGAGTACAGACCATGGAGTTCTACAAGGTGATCTTTAGAAGCCTATGATTGCTACCTGTAAAAGGAATTGAAGGGAAGGGAAATTTTGAGGGTAGATGGGATTGTAAGGAGAGCCAGTACAGAGGAGGAAATTAATATTAGGTGTTGGAAGGAATGCAGCAAGATGAGGACTAACATGCTGAGTACATTGTCTGCAGAGCTGAGCATTGTTTTATTTTACAGATCCAAACAGACGTGTTACAGGAGGGGCCATGCAGCTTTCCTTCAGCTATTTAACAGTGGACTATTATCCATTTCACAAAGCAGGTATGAAGTCAGCATTTTATGAATTACTTGTGAATGAAGCTCTTGCTTGAATTCTAAACAATTTGTGTATATGTATACAGATTGGCTAATAATGTGCACTTGAAATGGACACCTTTTTATGTCCTTCTGCCTGCAGAACCAAACAACAAAAGCAACAACCTGAGTACCAATTGAATTTCTGTGAATGATCTATTTTGGGCTCCTTTTCACTCTTCTGATTGGCCAATAAAATTGTGTTTATACATTTTTGACATGAAAAGAATTGTGTATTGACAGAAGAAGGCAGTGTGGCAGATTGAGAGTTTCCTAGTTGGGTATTTGCAAGTGTCAGTCTGATAATTTTATTTTTTTGTTTCCATGAAGAAGTCTATAATTATATATCCATTTTCAAGCAATGTTTTTTGTTTTGTTGTGCTAAACAAACAGCAAGTATATCACGGTTCAATTACACAGCCTTTGTTAAGGCATTTTTATTAAACAGATGTTAGTGATTTCCAAGGAAACATTTCTTAAAAATAATTTCAAGTATATACTTTTTTCAGAAATCTTAAGTATTTAGAAGGGACAGAATCGGTTTCCTGTTGAATTTGAGATCAAACTGTCCAGAACAGTGGAGGGCTTTTAATTGAAGGACAGGTTGGTTGTGTTAGTTGGCTTTTGCTGACACAGCACAGTTATCTGCATACATTAAAGATTTGAATTAACCTTAGGTTGCTTCATGTCCTCCTTGTCACTCATGGTTGCATTATAATCCTGTAATGTTAATCTCTTTCATAATAGCACCTTAAAAAGTGTAATCCACTGCAGGTCAAACAAACATAAACAGCCACAGAAAAGAAAATGCTTAAGAAAAGCAATATTCTTTCTTTGCTATAGATTGGTCTGATATGGTTTCCTGTTCTGTGAAAGTGAAACCTTAAGTTAGAAAAGTTTAGCCCATGCTTGTCTTCTGACCCAGCAAAGTTTTTTATTTATTGCCATTTCTGATTCCTTCAAAGTCCAAGTGAGGGTCTGATCTGGCTATGATTTCTGTGGTCTCTCCTCAGAGAAAATAAAGGGAATCAGGGAAATAAATAGATTGTTTCTTTTGGAAGGTTTTTTTGGAGATTGAACCTTACACTGTAGGCTCTTGGATGGAGATGTTAGAAGCTCCTTTAGAATGCTTTTAGGTAATGGCTGCATGGGGTGTAATACCCACTACATGAAACCATAGATGGAAAGGATCACCTTCTGAATAAAAGTGATGCCTCTGAAGGTAGTGTTCTCCTGCTGTGTTAAATGATGTTTTGTACAAGTAGATTTAAGTAACAGAAATATAGGTCTTGCTAATAAGCTATGTCAGAAATCTGCCAAAGGTGGTGATGTTTAATCCACTACTTTGTGTGGAAGGGAACACTCCAGAAAGTTTTTCCAATTTCAGAGGACATCATCAGTGCTTTAGCGAAGTGGGGAAATTCCATGGGCAAGCTATCATCACAGAGGGAAGACTCCTTTTTACTCAAAGTTAAAGGAGCATGTATTAATCTTGGAAGTTCAAAAGGAGGTATTGTGAATCAATGCACTGCTACATCAAGTCATCACCTGATAGCAGAGGATTCCTACCTTGAAGCCAAAGCTCTGCAGTATTGCGTATTGAAGAACAACATTACATGAAGTCTCCATAAGAGTGGTAAAAGAGGAAAACAGCTGTATACTTTTGTGAATGCTACCCGCTATTTTCTGGTTTTAGAAATATTTAGAAATTGCTCTTTTGGCATAGTCTTAGAAATTGCTATTAACCTTTCTGGAAAGAGCCCTCAACAATAATTATTTTGCATATTGGATTCTTGGGGACATGTTGTTAGTTTTTGTGACAGACATCATCTATTGAAAATCAGGCCTTCCAACCAGCAGCCTTTTAAAGTACTTAGGAAGAATGAAGCAGGTTGCTTATCCATTGACTGATAACCCTAACTGTGATGGAGACTTACTGGATGTGGCAAACCCATCTGTACTACAGTCTGTTGTTTTTCTAGTACTCTAAGGCTTGCTGTCATATAAACTTCTACCCAGATCCATTATCTGTACAGTTGATTTGTTGCTGGCTGGTGATCAAAAATGCTGCTTTGGCATCATGCAGGATGTTTTGCCAGCACTTGAAGTTCTTGATCAAGCTGATAATTTGAGACAGTATCGGAATTTGGAAAGCCTTTTTTCCCTGGGCAACCTGCAATAAATTCTGATGGTAGAAATATCAGTATGAGTACCACTCCAATGGTAGAGACTCTACAGCCTCCTTGGGCAATCTAGTCCAGTGTTTACCACCCACACAGCAGAGATGATTTTATTTTTGTTAATATTTAAGTGTAATTTCTTGTATTTCACTTCATGCTTATTGCCTCTTGTCACTGGACACCACTAAGAAGAGCCTGCCTCCTTCATCTTTAGTTGCTGCCTTCATCAATCATTTTTACAGATTGATAAGATCCCTCTGAGCTTTGTCTCCTGCAGGCTAAATGATCTCAGCCATCTCAACCTTACCTTTTAAATCGTTCCAGTCCCTAAAGAATCTTTGTGACCATTTGCTGACTTACTCCCGTAGCTCCATTGCTGTCTCATACCAGGGAGCCCAGAACTGGACCCAGCATTCCAGATGTAGTCTCAGTAGGGTTGAGCAAAGGGCATGTGGTGCCTTCCTTAATCTATTGGAAATGCTTTGCCATAGCAATCTAAGGTCCTCCTGATTGTTTTGCATCAATGACACAATGTTGGTTCATGTTGAACGTACTGTCTCAGGTCTGTCTTTTTTTCTGCAAAGCCCAATTCTGAACCTTTTGCCTGTGCTCCAGATGCTGGACTTGGATTTCTCCTTGTAGTTCTCAAAATATGTGAATAACCATCAAAAGGCTGATGAGGCAGGAGGGTGTGGAATAATGTGATCCCTTGTGATAGGCCCCTCCATTAAAGTTTCTTCTTTGTTGAAATCTTTGTATCTAGACCTGAAATCACATTTGTTTCCCAAAGCATTTTCCTATTTTAGTAGCTGCCATTTCTGCTCATCCCCAATGCAAGTGTCCAATACCCCATTAAGTCCAAAATAAACAATGATTTTACATGCTGGTATTGAAGGAATGATGCACCACTTGATAGAACTTATTTATATTGCACCCTTATTATCAAGCAGGTTCGTAGACTGTTTTTACAGGACCTGTTTGAAGAGCTCTCAATATCCTTGAGGGGTTTAAATACCTGACTAACATAAACACATTAGAAATAAGAGGATTTCCTCCAGACTTGGTTTTTAAGTCTGTGCCATATCAGCAATTGAACTTACCTTCTTGTTTGTGTGTCATGAAGGCACTGGAGAGCCAAGACAAAAGGAATTTTTGGAAAGGGACCAGGAACTTCTCAAGACACAGTTCTGTCTGAAAAGATAAGCTTTGAAAAAGTGAGCATGAGAGCATTGTTCTGTTACTTGTTCTCACTTCTTATTTCTTTAGTGAAATATTTTTTTTGCATGTTCTCACATATGTTAATTTGTCATCAAGTTTCTCTGAACTGGTAATATTCAGTGACATTTTGAACACTGGTTGGTGTTAAAAGGCAGGTGGCAAGATTATTATTTTCTGTGTGAGACTTGGTTTTATGTAATATTTAACTTTTGGTTTAACATTTGTTATAACTTCTGTTGTTTGATAATTGCAGCCTGCAATGATACTGTATTTTGGAGTAGAACTGTGAATTGGTGGAAACTGATTATGCTCTTTGAAGCAAACTCTGAAATGGGCTGATATTTCCCCCATTTTTCTTATTTGCAGGAGATAGTTGTGATCACTGGATGCATTATAGTGATGCCACTAAAGCCAGAAGTGGATGGGCCAAAGAATTGTTAAATGAATTTAAGAGCAATGTTGAATTGCTTAAGCAGGCTGTTAAAGATCAGGTCATAGATTCTCCTCCCAAATCACCTCCTGCAGTATCTCCTCAGAACCTGCAAACAGGTACTTTCTTTGCATTGCTAATGCTCTAATTCCATGAAATGTTAAAACTTTTCTAGAAAAGACAGTGCTTTTCAATGTGCCAATCACTATTCTTTCCTACAGGCAAGGAACAGATGCCAAAAGGAACATCTAGGGCTTCCTCTGTATCTTCCCAACAACCAAAGGGCAAACTGATGTCTAGTCCTATTGTGGTTAGACTTGCAGATTTCAATATCTATCAGGTACATTTCTTGAACTTAGTAAAACTGGGGCTACTTTTCCCTTGACTTTTATGTAAATGTTTTTTAAGAGATGATTCCAAATCTCATAAAGATTAATATAAGTCTTTCCACTTGTTATTGGATTGCACCTTTACGGGCCTGCATCTGCTTTGTTGGTGGTTATTTTCTTACTGATTTATATCTGATACCTCATCACAATTATGTTTTGAATCCAAGTTCTACTGTTCCCCAAATCCTGACACGTGGAATTTTATCTTTTCATTGTACTGTATTGCCCAGTAGTTTCTTACTGTTGTCTTTTTCAAAGTACATTTTTGTTTGGTTGGGTTTTTTTCCACCTTCCCCCTTTTTCTTTTTTTCTCCCCTATAATTTTCAGTAGTTTTAGTTGCTGGTTGTTCTTTGCATTCAGTTTTTGGTGAAGGTAGAAGACAACTGGAATAGAATAATATATCTAAGGCAGAATGGTAGCAATAAAGGGGGTTTCTAATGTAATTTCAGGTCCTAACAAAAATGCTTAGTGTGTGTCTCTAGTCATAATGAGTTCTTGCTCTTTTTCCAATTTCAATTTTTTTCTTTTTTTTTTTTTTTCCATATTGTTTCTGGTAGTGTGGGAGGTTGCAGATTGCTGCTGGAAGCCTTTGTCTGGATTTGAAATGTTTTTTATAATACCTTTTTGTACTCTTTTAGTCTTAGTTTGTCTTCAGCCCTCCAGGTGCTTGTCTCCTCCTCCTACCTACACAAATACATTTTCTTTAATTGTCATTCTTTCAATTTCTTTTCATATAAATCTATTATTACTTGAATATTTGTACGTGTTATTACAGAGATGTTTGCATCTTGAAAACAGCTATGTAATGAAGCAGGCTTATAAAGGTTATGTATTCATTATTTCCAGTAAAACTTATGCACATAGAAGTCATAATGTATTTAGCATTATATGTCGGCTAGTTTCAAACCAGCAGCCTGACCTCCTAGTCAGGTTGGCCTGTATAGTGGAACCTGTCCTTATGACAATGCAAGGACTTAGTAATACTACTGTAATAAGTTTTGCTGGTTATCTATCCCTTATAATTTAGATACAGGATCATTTTGAGTAGATGGTGTGCAAATATACCACCCCCTAGCATAATTACTTATACAAGAGCTGCCGTGTTTGCAGTAAAGATATCATATCATTATAGGCTTCTACTGAATGCCTTTGAAAGGGACCTGCTGCTTCCAGCTGCTCATGAAGGAAGGGGAAATGGTACCATGAATACAATTTAGATTTTTTTTTTGGTGAAACTTTAGTATTCAGATTGCTTCTACTACAAAGCAATGAAGTGTTTCTCATTGTCAGCACTTTGTAGCTGGGGATGGATCTATGTATGCGAGAAATGGAATATTACCCTATTAGGGGCAGTGCCTTGTAATTGCGGGTGCTTAATGATTCATAAAAAGGTAATGTATTAATTCAATTAATCTTTTCTCTTTTACAGGTTTCAACAGCAGACCAGTGTCGTTCTTCCCCTAAAGCTCTGATCTCTTGCAATAAAAAGTCACTTTATCTTCCACCAGAAATGCCAGCTATTCATATTGAATTCACTGAATATTACTACCCAGATGGAAAGGACTTCCCTAGTAAGGGGTTTTTTTTGTGGGTTTTGTTTTTTTTGGTACAGATCCATAAATTTTATATGTTACTTTCATTTTTATGAAGCTTAATACTGATTCTAGGTTGGCAGTTGGAAATAGGTAATAGCAAATTACAGTGGAAAAACACAACATTGGTCCAATTCCACAGTACTTGCTCCTGAAAAACTCCTCTAAATATTAGGGTCTCTTTCTATGTATATGATTTTTAAGTCTGAAAACACAACCTTTTTTACTAACACAAATTATTCTCCAGTATGGATTTATTGTTTCCAGGATTCTACTGGATACATAAAAGAACTCAGTGGCTACAGAAAAGAACTATTGTTGTGGTATTTAAGATGCGATGAAGATCTATTTCAATTACTTTCATTAATGTGTTATGGCACTGCTCCTGTTTTTTGTACAGAAATGTCATGGGATTTCTTCTTGAGACTGGGATGTGAGGACAGCATAACTCCTTGGTCCTGACCTTGCACTAAAATGAGGACATTCTCCCCCTTTCCTCAGACTTCATTCTATTATATTATTAACTTCTACATTCAGTCACTTATTTGGAGTGAGAGAAAGAATCATCTCTTTAGGTGTCCCATAATAATTAATTCTTCCTCAGGACTAAAGGAATGGGTTTCCATTCTTTCTCTGGGATATAATACTGGTGTAAATGTAAGTTTACACCTTTTAAAAAGAACAAACAAAAAACCAAACAAAACTCCTATCCTTAAACACTTTACCTATTCTCATTATTTTGTTTTGTTTTCTCTTTTAGTTCCATGTCCAAATTTGTATGGACAGCTGAATGCTTTGCAGTTCACCCTGGATGAGAGAAGTATTCTTTGGCTAAATCAGTTTGTGTTGGATTTGAAACAGAGTCTTACTCAGTTCATGGCCATGTACAAGTTAAATGACAATTCAAATTCAGATGAACATGTTGATGTTAGAATTGATGGTCTGATGTTAAAGGTATGCAGTCGCTAAGGAGGTGTTTTTTGGTTCCTTAGAAGACTTTTATTCTGAGAAACTGTTAGCAAAGCAACTTAAGAAATGAGTGAACAGATAAATGAACAAACCACCCGTGGAGTAAGCAATATTGCTTTAGAAAGTTGTGTGGAATATGATGATTTGGAGACAGACATACACCAAATTATTAATAGTTTTTGTTGGTGTGCTTGATGCTTACATATCTAAATTAATTATTATGTAGTTACATATTTGTTTCCTTCTTTTTTAAGAGTTGGAGTAGATTCTGATCTTTATAATGGAAAAATATTAGTTACAGAAATGGTCACTTTTTTGTGCATTACAATTAATATTATGTGTTAGCATATTTAATAGTTTCCTTCAATCCTAACATAGAAAAAAAATGCTGTAGTACTCAATGTAGTGAAAAACCCTACTTGACNGAACTAAGTGAAAATCCTTCAGATAAGAGAAGCTCAAGACCCTGACATTTTGATAGAAACAGCAAGTTTTAGATGCTACATCATCCAAATGGAGGAAACACAAAACTATGAGGTTGACTTGCAGCTGTTCTGTGTTTGTAGTTAGTGCTAGAGTTCTCATAAGTTCACTAGAAACAATGGATATAAATTGTAGGGGGATAGATTTAGACTAGGCATAAGAAAGAAATTCTTTACAGTGAGGGTGGTGAATACTGGAACAGGTTGCCCTGAGAGGTTGTGGATGCCCCCTCTCTGGAGGTGTTCAAGACTAGGCTGGACAAGGCACTGAGCTGCCTGGTCTAGTGGGAGGTGTCCCTGCCTATGGCAGGGGGGTTTGAACTCGATGATCTTTAAGGTCCCTTCCAACCCAAACTATTCTATAATTCTATGATTCTATAAAGTTATAATTATATTCCTTTATGTTGACTGTCATGTTTATTATTTTGTCTCCTGAATTGTATTCTTTCTTAATCTACCTGTTTCTAACTAGACAAAATGTATTTCTGTCCTACAGTTCATTGTTCCATCTGAAAACAAACCTGAAATTCATCGCGATCAACCTCGTGCACTTTCCATTCAAAGTTCAGAGATGATTGCTACGAACACAAGATACTCACCAAACTGCAGACACTCTGATCTTGAAGCTTTGTTCCAGAACTTCAAAGACTGCGAATTTTTCAGTAGGACTTTCACCACTTTTCCCAAGTCCCAAAAGAATTTTAATCTTTTGCATCCAATCTTCCAGAGACATGCTCATGAACAAGATACTAAAATGCACGATGTTTATAAAGGTTATATCATCCCAAAATTGAATAAATATGCATTAAAGACATCTGCTGCTACTGATGTTTGGGCCTTGCATTTTTCCCAGTTTTGGATAGATTACGAAGGAGCCAAAAGTGGAAAAGGCCGACCAATAAGCTTTGTGGACTCATTCCCACTTTCACTTTGGATTTGCCAGCCAGTAAGATTTGCCAAGTCACAGAAAGAGCTTTTGTGTCATAACCAGAAAACTTTTAACATTCCAAAAAGTGAATCTAGTGATCTTGCTAATAGACTGCAACGTAAAAAACTACTAAAGGAATATTACAGCAGTGAGACGGAGCCCTTGTCCAATGGCGTTCAAATGTCGGACACTTCAGGAGTGCTTTCTGAAAGCTCTTCCTCTGATGCAGATATACATGTTCTTGTTCACATTCAAAAACATGTCAGTGTGCAGATCAATCATTACCAGTATCTTTTTTTGCTGTTTCTCTATGACTCTCTTGTATTTCTCCTGGAGAACTTAAGAAATGATGTAGAAGCTGTGACAGGAAAACCTGCAAAACAAACAGATGTCTGCATTGGGATCCTACTGAAAAGTGCAGAAATAGCCCTACTGCTCCATCCTGTGACTCAGGGAAACCCTTGTAAGTCTCCAGTTGGGGAAGAAGGAAGTCCCATGGCATCGGAACTCTCCCCTTTGGGAAATGGAGAAGCTCTTATTTCAGAGAGTAAATCAGTTGGCAATAAGATAATGCAAGCTGGTATTCCTGATTTTGATTATGTAAACGACTGCAAGCCTCTGAATGCTGAAGTTAATAAACAAATTTTAATAGATCCTCTTCTGTTTAAATCAGACAGTAATACAGATTTTCAGAAAGGAACATCATTTTCAGATGATGCATCAGATAAGGGTTTGGGAGATACGAGTGAAGGAGGAAGCAGTGGACTTTTCAGCAGAAGTGATTCCGAGGAGGTCAGTGGACCTCTAAGTGAGAAAAGTAGCCTGCATCCTAGGGATTCAGCACCTGTTTTTAATAAGAGAGAAGATACTACTGAATTTTTCACTGATAAAGATGATGAGAAAAACATATTCTCAAGCAAGTTAAATGAACAGGAAGACAAAACTGAAAGCTGCTCTAACCAAGTCACTGACTTGGAAACAGAAACTGCCTTAGAACCTGAGGAACTTGAAATTAGCAAAGAGAAATCGACTTCAGTTAAAATGTTCACATCCCAGCCTTCATCAGGGTATAGAAGATTTAATACTAAATCAATTTTGCTGCTATTGGATCATATTTGAGTCTTGTTGGCCACATACTTTTAGCAATGGTCAATGGAACTGAAACCTAAAAAATATATAAAGATATGACATGCAGTATTCACCATTCAGTGATATCTTAAATGAACTGTTAATTGATTTAAAGTATTTGCTTTTAGTTTAAGTGTTACAAAATAACAATTGAGAAGAATGACAAAAATATCTACAGTAATGTATGTTGTTTCTACGTTTCCTCCCTATCTTGCCAAAAAAATTATTGGACAATCAGATTTGTTCTTTTAAAACTTGCCTGGTGTAGAGGAATTTTGTTAAACAATTTCTATGTAAATCCTTTAATTTTAAATAATAATTTCCTAATATCTTTATATTTTTTAAGTGTGAAGCCTAAGGAACGCTGCCCGTCCAGCCTTCCTATATTCTCTGTTTCTTACAAGAATATGAAGCGAAGTCCATCACAAGTCTCTCTAGATACCATTTCTATTGATAGTGTGATGCTAGAGGATCATTTGATAGAGAGTGATGGCAGTGACAGCCAAAGCTTTCTGGAGAAAGGTAAGTTTGGCAAAACATCTTTGAGTAGAACATGATAAAACAATGCTCAAAGGGGTAGTAGTACAGCGAATCCTGGATACTTTACAACGCTGTTTCTGTCAGCTTCTCCAGTCAATGTATCTTCACAGTGTGTCATTTTAAAAGGAAAGAAGGTGTGCTACTTGAGTTGTACTACTTAATTAAATGCTACTTAATTTTCCTCTCTTGAGGAAGGTAAAAGCTTTGCATTACAATGTTGCAACTCTGAATTCAGCAGAACCCTTCCCTGCGTTGCTTAAAAGCCATTGCCTTGTCTATGTTTACAGTTTTGTACCCTGAATCAGTGTCTTGCTTGAAGTGGTAAAGAAGTTTATTTTTAAAAGTAGATGAAAGAGAAATGGATTTTTAGTAATACTCAGCATGTTAATTACCTGGCAGATAGATTTGTTATTCTCCTTGAAGCTTGTTCCACACGGTACAATTCCCAGCTATTGACTGTCTAATAGCAGGAATTGTCCAATTTTTACTCATTTGTCCAGATTTTGCTCATCTGGAGGTTTTACCTGCTGATCCAAGGGAGAAATTCAGCCATATGGCATTTATGTCTGTATAGTCTGTAGTATTGTGGATGCTGCAATTGTAATGATCTGGCATAACTAATTTAATAATCTTCTAAAGTCAAGAAATAAGACTTCATTGATGCATCTTTTTGGATAAATTCTACTTTGAATAAAGGATGGTATTATTTTTTTTCTGGTGGATTTGTTTTCAGTCTAGAGCAACACTGGGAAGGATGCTTCCCTTGCAAACCACTCATATGTTTGGATTATAAGATTGCTTGTGTGGGAGCATACCATAAAATATATTTTTCATTTTAAATAATCTTTATGTGTTTTTTTTAGCTTGTTAAACAATATTTAACTGCAAGTTAAATCTATTTACTTTCTAGCTGTCAAAAGAAAAACCCATGTTTGCTCTAATGGATATATATATAGCTTATTTCTCCATATGTAAAACTGCAAACATTTGCACTGGATGGTGTTCTAGATACATAGCCTGGAATCTTTAACTGGTTTTTGGATGGATCAGTTTTATATTTGATTTGGAAGACTAAAAAAGACCCTTAATAATTTTTTAAACAGTGGATCTAGAGTACCATTTTGAGTTTGTCACTATATCCTGCCTTCCTTGCATAGCATCTAAAACTCTGGACCAGTGGAATGGATTTGGCAGTTTGCTTATAAATGTTTTTTAATTAGTCATTCAACTTAATTCAAAAAATGAGTTGATGCATGCCTACAATTAAAGACACCACCTTTCTTCTTAAAGTGGGAATGATCCAGGTTATGCTTTGCTAATTTTGCATTTTTTTTCTGATTGTATTTACAAAAGGTATTACAGCCACAAACTATCAAAGCCCATCAGAAAATGCCCATGAAGGAGGCACGGTGATTGAAAATTGTGATGGGTCATCTCCGGATGCCATGAGCGCTGCTTCAGAGAATGCCCATGAGACTAGTGAAGAAATGGTAATTTATTGAATTCCATTAGCATACATGCTTCAGTAAATTTAACTTCAAAACAGAGCTAAAGTGGATGATTTTTTCAGATAGTTTTGGGGGCTTTTGCTAGTGCATTATGTAAGCCTATAGATCTTGTGTGCTTGTTTTTAGTGCAAATAATCCAAGTTACAGTGAGCGTACTCTGTCCTTGTTGTCACTTCTGTAGCCACTACTGATAAATGACAGTAACAAAGTCATAAAATATTTCTACTTTAGTACATGGTCATATTTTATAGTATCATAATCTTCTTTTATGCTCTGTTGAATGTATTTAAAATGAGCCTTTTAACATAATCAAATACAGGTAAACTCTTAAAATCTCTTACATAGAGATGCTTCCATAGCACTGGTAGCATTCTGTAGTATTTGCAAATACAGGTGTAGTAACTGTCCTCCCGGGTCAGATCAGAGATGCCTCTTGTCCAGGATTATTTCAGGACAGTGCTCAATATTTAGAGAAGACTATAAGAATGGTACATGTAGGAAGAGATTCCCATCCTGAGACACTATGTACCATGCCCAAGTATGCACTTATTCCTCGTGGATCCTTGTCCTAATCAGTGCTTATTACAGTACACACTTGTATCTCTGAATGTCATGAATAGGAAACCTAAGAGTATATGGGCCCAAATGTTAGCTGTGTAATTCTGCCTTTGTTTTAAACATTTTTGGATCCTCTTATTTTAAAGAAATACTATGAAAAAAAGCAACTTACATAAATGATGGGTTCCTTTTAAACAAATTTTCAATTATGTGCATATAGGTTGTATGGAACAAAGAGCATTCACATGGTTAGGCAAATGCACATTAGTGTATTTTTTTTTTCTACTTGTGGAGTATAATTAAAAAGTCATTAGAAAATGAGCTCAAGATAATAGTAATTGTGATAGACATTTATCTGCTGATACCAAAGCTGACTTCTGAAACTGGCTGGTACTTCTTTTAAACAATTCTGCAATCCAATGAATAGAGAAAAAGGGATGACTTCTCTGCAGATGGCCAAATTGCTGGTTCTTCAGTCTGGTCTGGTTGTGCTTATGATACACACAAAGTTGAACGCAGTGTTAAAAAATTTCAAGTATCAGATAGGTCACATACTTATTAGTCAGAATGGGGGAAATCTGTGTCAGTGTCATGGCTATTCTGGCTAATTCTGAACTGGATTATAAATACAAGTGTCTGTCTTTGGATGGACAGCTGAACAACCACCCCATTGCAAAGCCAGTGGATACAAAAAGAAAAGAGGAAGAAAAAACTGTTTTCTTTAAGCAAGAGTTACAAATACAGAATTGTTATCTTTCTGCAGGGGAAAAAAGTTTAGGCAGAACTTAATCACTCTAAATTTAATTTATAACCTCATTGTTTTATCTTAATCTTGTTGACAGATATCTGTTGTGGTTTTCCAAGTATTTGGGGTTAATGGTGAAATTGACATCAGAGGTGATGACACAGAAATATGTCTACAGGTCAACCAAGTGGTACCAAATCAGCTGGGAAATATCAGTGTTCGACACTATCTTTGCAACAGAACAGTTGGTAAGAGCTAACAGTGAGGTCTCAGTATTTTGAGACTAGATTTGAATGCATTTGTTCAAAATAAATCAAACACCATATTAGCATAAAAGCACAAGAACACTTTTATGTTGGCACAATAGCATGCTTTTTATGCTGGTTTAGAATATTTACTCTGATTTCTTTCCTTATGGCTATTTGTTAAAAGGGAAGGAAATAAAAACTGAACCATTCCTGATAGTGTGGGTAAAAAAAATGCATTGTAATTAATTCTGATAATCAGTTCCTTTTTCAAAAATCAAATAACTTGCATTAGATTGTTATTGTTTTATGAAGGTGAAAGTCCCTTACTGCACTGATAATACTTCATTTAAATGTAACTTGGTTCAAAGGGCTGTTACTTTTCTTCAAGATATATTTCTCAAGAATTAATTAATACAGTTTTAAACAGGATTATAATCTGTGGTTTAAGGGAAGTTAAAAATTGTCTGTGTAAGGAAGGATGAGCTGCAGGGACAGTCTTTTTTTTTTTTTTTTTATTTCCCCTTTTAAAACCTAATAGGAACACGTAGTTTAGTTTCATGCCAGGTATTTGCATAACAAGATCAGCCAGTGCTTTTGGCCATGAGTACATAAATATTCTCTGCTGGAAAATCTAGTTCACATACTGCAAGGTTTTTCTTCTTGGCATGTTGTATTGGCATGCCACTTCTTGCCATTGTTTGCTTTGCTCCCCTCTGCCAGCCTTCCACATGTATTGCTGGATGCCAGCTCTGTTATGGTGTAGGTTTTTTTGGGGCAGATCCTTGATGCACCTCCTTCCTGCTTCTGGTTCATCTCCTTTCCCAGGAAACAGCTATAGCAGCTGTAGGCTGCCATTTATTCCCAGCCTTGTAGCAGCATGGATTTTCTTCAGAAAGTTATACTTTATATACTATATATCCAATATATACTATACTTTATAGTACAGTCTCTGATGCCTTAGCTAAGGACCCAGTTACTGGTAAGCTGAGTGGTTGCTAGCAGCTGCTGTCTGAGCAGCTGTTGGAAGTTGCGTTCACACATCAAAAGATAAGAGGGAGATGCAGCAGGGAAGACTCATGGCTGACCTTCATACAGCAGGCAGGCTGGTTTCTTATCACCTTCTGTAAAAGTAGGAATGAGTAAATGTTAAGAACATGCCACCTTCCTGCTGTCATGTTGATCTAAAGCTGTGACCTACTTTGTCTGCTTCAGCAGATTACAAGAAGCTTGAGCACTGGTTGATTGTTTTATGGACAAAATGTTCTAACAGGATCAGAATCTCCACTTCATATCTCTTCCTTCTTTCTGACAGATATCTAAAAGGGGGAGCCAAACCCACAGTTTTTGTATGAATAGGAATGAACACTGTTGTTCGTTCCTATTCTTTCCTTCTCTCTACTATCTTTTCTTAGCTCCACTGTTGGGCTGTGCCTTCTGAACCAAGTCAGGAATCTTCTGCTGCTCCCCATATTCCACTTGTATTCTAATAAAAGAGATAAGGGAGAAAGCAGCATTGGTTTGTTGAGTTTTTTGTTTTTTTTTTTTTTTTAAATGTATCCCACAGGATCAAAATTTTGGAAAAGCTTGAGAATTACATCAAAAGAAACAATTTAAATGAGTTAATGGTAACAAAATAAAAGATCAGTTAAGCAAAAGTGTTACAAAATATCCCAATAAAAGCAGCCTTGATTAAGACCTTGAATAAAACTTACTCAAGTGCTGTATTAACAATTGTAACCAGGAAACCGAGGAACTATGCAAAGCAATGAATAATCAAGTCGTCATTACTAGGTAAAAATGAGTATTTAAAACCTACTAGACTGTAGTAGGTGCAGAAAGGGAAGAGTGTGCCTAATAGTAGGAATAAGTCTGAGTGCCATATGGCATATGTGCAGTTCCCTACACGGCTGGTTGCAGGACGATGCCTTTATCATCTCTTGTCTGGCAGCAATAACAAAAAAAGGGGGAATGGAATATGACATAGGTAATACTCTGGGAAGGACAGTGCTTCCACTGAGACCTAGCATGCTGAGAGAACAGCAGTTCACAGCATCTTCCAAATTGTTTAAAGGAATCTTTACTCCACCCTCTCTCAACTTGGCCCCTTTCAAATAACTGTAACATAACCAAGATTGACTTCATGGCTGAGACTGGTATCTTTGACTGTTTTTCTACACTTAAGTGGATTCTTCCAGCAATGACACAGACACTCCTTTCTGATCTGGAAATGCTTGAGGCACATAATTCTTACTTGTTTTTCTGTGTCTGTGGGGAAAAAGCAGATCCTTGTGGGAAACAGAGTTTCCCAAAACAATTTCTGAGATTCATTGGACAGAGTGGCTATTGTTTTTCTTTCATCAGGATCACTCTCAAGGACTGTTACTAGTTAATTCTTTTCCGTCTGGAGCAGAGCCACAAAAGGTACTGGTACTTGCAGTATGCTTTTTTTTTTTTTTTTTTAATTTGTTGAGGGATTGTGTGCTTTTAAACATTAGAAAGATTGAAGGATGGAGTCATATCAGTTAATGTTGTGTAAACCTGTAATCACTGAGATAGCAAAAAGAGAGATTCTGGTTCACAGCAAAGAATGAAGATTTTAATTTCATTTACAGTTCTTCCCATTGTTTTTTTTTTAACTTCAATTGACAATATGTTCATCTACACTGACTTCAGTGCCAACAAATACATGAGTGGACCCTGACTTTTTGCTGTGCTAAGGCATGCATGGGAACTGGGCACCACACAGGAAGAGGAACCCAATTAATCTACACATAGGAAATCAGATTAGTTACTCTGAACTGCTGTTGCTTCATGGAGTGTCTGTTGCATGCTGGACTGAAACCTGAAATCACAGTTTTCAGGCTAATATTGGGTTTAGGCTGGGATGATATTACTCGCTCTTGCTATATATGTGTGTAACTTGACTAGCCTGCCTGCTCTGGGATGAACATAGGTAATTATCCTTCTCACTCCACTTCTTCCCCCACTTCTTTCTTTTTAGAATAGGCATATACAAAAGAGTTCCTTCTCACAGCTCAAACCCACCTTCATGCTACTCTCCAGGAGCCATTTGCCAGGAGATGGCATATTTAGGTATATTTGAGATCCATGAAAACTGTATACATGTTTCCCTTAGTTTGTCTCCATCTCAGAGGAGGCTGTTGCCAAGGAATGAAGTAGGCGTTTGACTTTTCTAGGCATCATATCAGCATGCCTACTGGGGATGTTGTCCATTTGTACAGTTGTTAGGAACCTGGAACAAAGCTAGTTTTGTTCCAATGTAATTTAATTTTCTTGTATGTTCTCATAAGGGCCTTTACAGAGCCACTGCTGAAGGTTCCAGAGGCATCTCAGAGTGATCTGATATGTAGTTTTGGAAAATAAAGCATAATCTAGTGAAGAAATCACAATTGGAAGAGCACAAGT
>VZTY01012686.1:12461-60713 GCA_013400935.1 Turnix velox | reverse complement strand
TCAGCATTTTATCTCATCTTCTCTTACAGATTGCTCGACCAGCCCTTTTTGATCAGCACGTGGTGAATTCCATGGTGGCAGATATTGAAAAAGTTGATTTGAATAGTATTGGCTCTCAGGCACTTCTTGCAGTCTCGGGAAGCACAGATTCTGATGGAGAAGCCTACAGTGAATGTAAGTTCACAATGATATATTTATTTCCTTAAAAGTAATGCACTCTTTCATTCCATCCCACACTACTCAGAGATGCACTGAGAAAAGGGACATTTAGGCACTGTGTTATCTAACCTAGCTCAGTGTTAGCTTCACTGGCTAATTTGTTGCCCTAACAATTCGTGGAAGAACAGCAGCTTGAACTGGGAAGTCATCCCAACATGACGGCTTTAAATGGTTGCTGAAAAAATTATTTACTTGTTAACTGTAATAGAACCTCTTCTGAAGTTTTGCCTTAAGCATGTGTGAATACAGCACACATTGGTTCTTGAGAGATGCTTCAAAAATTCTGTTTCATTATGGTTAAATTTAATGGATATCTGTGCTAATATGAATAGATTTTTGTTGCTGCAAGTTGATCTTTGAAAAAATACATAATTTTCTTTGAAGTGCAGCAGCTATTTTTATACACCGAACAGAGTGAAGTACAAATTTTGAGAGTGTTCATTTTCATATACACACCTGCTGTTGAAAGGATACAGCCACCCTCTATTAAAATTATAAGTTTTGTCATACGAACCATGTTTATCAGAGTTTGGAAAGCTGAAAGAAGAGCAATAGCAATGTGCTGATCATGAAAATTTGTTCTCTTTAATGGTTCACAGGCCTATTCCTGCTTTCATGTTAGTAACCCTCTTCCTACTGTTTGTGTAATTGTTTTCTGTTTTGTTCTTTGTCTTCTTTCACACTGATAGAAAAAGGAAAAGGAGAAGAGAAATAACTGGTATCTCAGGCCTTTCTTTGGAATGAGAATTACGGACGTTAGCTTTGCATTAGATCATGAGAATCTTGTAAAATATAAGGGAAACCTAATACCCTAAGATGGTATAAAGATCTCTCACATTATGGATAAAACTAGACTTAGTAATAGGAAGATTTTCAATTATGAAAGTTAAAAAGAATGGAAATACCAGAATTTTCATTGTCATACAATTTGTATTATTGCAATACATAAGTAATTAAAATATATATGTGAGATAGATACATTTCTGCTTGCTTTGCTGGGGAATTGCTTATTTCTTCACTGCTCTAATTCTTTACTTTTCCTTTCCATGCTACAATATTGTTATATGGCTGGTGAGTGACTTTTTCTCACGTTCAGAACAGCATGCAATGATTTCTTTTCCTTTTTACATGGTAGACGACTCTATTACAGTGTTCCAAGAACTGAAGGACCTTCTAAAGAAGAATGCCACCGTGGAATCATTTATTGAATGGTTGGATACTGTGGTTGAGCAAAGGGTTATCAAGGTACCTTTCAAATATTCTGTCTGACTCAAGACCAGATCCTATTCCCCTTTCTCCTTGCACAGTCCCTTACTTGTGCAGTCCTATTGATTTCCTACATGGGTTTCTCATCTCTGCTCCATCTCCTTACTGTAACAAAGCAGTTCTTCTTTGGTGTGAAAAATTCCCTTGTCATTAGTTCTAGTTAATCATGTAGAGTGCTGTTGTACAGTCTTATGTGCGTTACAAACTACAAAGTATCTTAACTAAATCATTCAATTTGTACTGCCATAGACTGATTACATGAAAAAAACCCTTCACCTTATCTTTGCATGCAGAATCACTGGATTATTTCTCAGCAGACTGAGCAAAAGTTGTTCCTTAAAGAAGCAATTCTTTCTTTCATGGTATTTTGATGGTACTGTATGTGGTGTAATTTAACGTAGCAGATAGATTCAGAAAGAGTATATCCTGTAGAAGGATATCTAAAGACCAGGAGGGAATTAGGGGCTGGAACTAGATGATCTTTAAGGTCCCTTCCATCCCAAACTACTCTATGATTCTATGGTTTTGTAGCAATATAAGATACATAATGCAGTAACTGATAGTTTTGATTATTTTCCTCTCTGATTTACAAGTTGCTTTATAATCACAAGTATTTGGTATATATGTAGTTATACAGAAATTATTGCACTATAGGTCAGAATAAAATAATTTAGTTCTGAGTTATAGCTCAAGTAAGAGGTATTTACCCAATTTATTACCCTAATTAATGTAAAGTAGCAGAATAAAATGTTGCTAATAATAAATAAATAGGAATAAATCCTTGCTAAACACTGGTCTACTCGTCAGGTGTTGTTATACCTGGAAATGCAGTATCTTATCTATCAATTAGGGAGCATCTTGGTATGAATGGATGCAAGAAAGGGAGATAGCACTGTTAGCTTTGACTCTTCCAGAATAACCACATACATATCACTTTTCCATTCTGCAGCTATTTTCCTAAATTTCAACAGAATAATTATGGTCTGAATTTGGTCCCATAATTTTAGAAGACAATTCCTGATAAACACCTTGGGCAGGAAAGGTCAAGCACTCTCCCACTCAGCACCTATTATGTGATACTGTATTATTATAGTTAACAAGTATGGTTCCTAAGTTTGTTTTACAGTAGTTAAGGGTAAGACACACCAGCAAGTGCTGGTATGAGGCTAGGTGAACTCAGAAGAAGCAGATAATTTACAGAACAGGTAATCCCTTCATTGCTGTCTGCCTTCTGTTCATGCTAAAGTGTGGTTGCTGTCAGACTCACAGTGCTGGCTGTTTGAAAAGGCAATAAGACACACATTTCCACACATAAAAATCACTACCAGAGCAGAACAACAGTATGAAATTGTTAGATATGCAGCCGAGAAGACCAGCCAAATGCCGAGCTGCATCAAGGGAAGTGTGATTCCCTTGGTCAAGGGAGGTGATTTTGCCCTTCTACTTGGGTCTGGTGAGATCCCAACTGGAGTGTTGTGTCCAGTTCTGGAGTTCTCAATGTAAGTAGGACACTGAGCTTTTGGAGTGGGTCCAGAGAAGGGCCATGAAGATGATGAGAGAGCTGGAGCACCTCCCTTATCAGGACAGGCTGAAGGAATTGGGGTTGTTCAGCCTGGAGAAGAGAAGGCTCAGTGGGGCTCTCATAGTAGGTTCTCAGAGCCTGAAGGGGGCTGCAGAAAGGCTGGGGTTGGGCTTTTTAATAGGATATGTGATGGAAGGACTAGGAATAATGGATGTAAATTGAAAGAGGGGAGATTCAGGCTGGAGATAAGAAAGAAGTTCTTTACGGTGAGGGTGGTGAGATACTGGAACAGGATGCCCAGAGAGGTTGTGGCTGTCCGCTCCCTGGAGGCGTTTTGGGCCAGGATGGACAAGGCACTGAGCAACCTGATCCAGTGGGAGGTGGCTCTGCCTATGGCAAGGAAGTTGGAGCTAGATGATCTTTAAGGTCCCTTCCAACCCAAACCTATGATAAAATGATCAGCATTGAAAACATCAATGCTACAATAGTAAACGTGCCATTTTGTAAAAAGAAGTCTGGACAATGACATAGAGATAACATTAAAGTACAAAGACTGGATTATGTTCCCTGCTTATGTGAAATAAGGTGGTGTCAGAGGGTGGGGGTTTTATTGTTTTTTTTCTTCCTTGAACACCTGTATATTTACAGAACAACTTGACACATTTAATAGTAGGATATAAGGGAATATATATTCCTTCAGGACACAGCAAATCCCAGACTGTAAGCTGTTTGCTTCATCTAAGATTGTCAGAGCTCTACTCTGGTTGCAATTAAAATGCTGCTCCTCTTTATCACTTTAGGACACACATTGAGAAGACAGTTTGAATCAAGTAGCTTGATGCTCCCTGCCACATCAGCCTGAGTCAAGGACTCCTTGAACTCTCAAGCACTTCTCCTTTCTTCTCTTCCATGTACAGAAAGCAAGCTAGAGTCCTAGAATGATAGCTAGTATACTTAATAGCATTTTACTATTCTCTTTCAGGCAAGCAAGCAAAATGGGAGGTCATTAAAGAAGAGAGCTCAAGATTTCCTTCTCAAATGGAGTTTTTTTGGTGCTAGAGTGATGCATAACCTGACTCTAAACAACGCGTCGAGTTTTGGTACCCAGGCTTTGTAAAAACACTCATTTTTTGTACATATGTGCTAACAGTTACCACTTTTTCCACCACTTTCTGAGCAGAGGAACTTTAATGAAAGCCACTAATGCTGTGTAATGTGTTGTTTGAACTAAGATTTCACAGTAAATGCTAACAAAATTCTGCTAGTGGTTTCTGTCATAAGTTAATTTTAAAATGATGTTTCCTTTCAACTGCTGCTTGATGCTGCTTTGCTATTTAAGAGCTGGAAACTCTGTTTGATTTGATATGGCAAAGAAAGTGTAACTGCTTATCTCAATATAGGAGATTTAAATGATTAATTTTACATGGAGATCAGTTTGACAAAAAGTTACTGCTGCATAGAAGTTCTTGTGCATCATATATTTTTGTAAAATCAAAAATTAATTTATCAAACAAGCACTCATTCAGGGTGCTGCCAGTCCAGTAGAGTTTGTGGCTTTTATAAAATTAAGGTTCACATGTCCATCTTTAGAAATGTTTACATTTTTGGGGATTCTTGGAAAGAATATTTCGTAAAAGTGAGGATAGTACAGCAAATGAAGCTCTCTTTAAATTTTGTATGTAATTTCCTAAATTTAGCCATAGGTATTGTTATCTAAAATGCAGAAGGCATTTGGAATGGCTGTAAAGAGATAGATGTTTTTAGATCCTTGAAGTAAGGTCAAAGACTTCACTAGTTATTGTCTGGTTATTTAGCACAAGGCAAACAGGAATAGAGCAGAGGCATTCTAGCAGACTTTGGCCTTATCTAGCCCCACTGTGTGCCCTCTTCAAGTCTAAAGCATGTCTCACTTTCATCAGTATTTTTCTTTGATGTAATTAGTGGTCAAATAGCCTACAGGACAGTAAACAATTGAGCTAGGTGGGCCAGTGCAAAGAGAGATTAGAGCTAGAAGTTAGGCACTATTCCTTGTTGGTCTTGCCAGGTCATTTAAAGTCCACAATTATTTGTTTCACTGGCTTCTTGTGGAGTGGTGAGAGATGGTCACACAGATAACTCAGCTACTCTCTCTCTCCTCCAAAAGGTTCTTTTCATTTGATCCGCATGCTACTAGATGAGTACATCCTGCTTGCCATGGAGACACAGTTCAACAATGACAAAGAACAAGAACTCCAGAATCTGCTGGACAAATATATGAAGAATTTAGGTAACTAGAGCTTGGTTCTTTTGAACATACTCCTGTATTTTTAGAAATGGAAATATTATTTTGACTTGACACAGAAGCAGGTTTATTATCTTCTCCTGATGGTTTACTTACATGTAACACTGTTGAATTCACCTGAGAAGTTTGCAAACATCCATGCAACCATTCTTTCCTTCCTTGGCTCACTTTATAGCATTTGGGGGGAATCTGAATGCATCAGATTTCTGAAATTATCTTGGATGCAACAAACAGTTGTAGCTATATCTGAAGGACCCTAACCTGAAGTATGAAACAATTTGTAAAGAGTAGAAAGCACTGCTAACTCCTAATCCAGTTTTTCTGACAAAGCTTGAATATGTATTAAATATTACTGAAATGAAAATAATCCCTGCAAGATTAAACACATTTGGAGCTCTGTTTAAGTGTCTGCCCAAAGTTTTGCTACATGGAAGAGAAACAATGTGAACTTAAAAGAGCTTTCTTAGCATTTTTCATCTATCAGACTTCTACAAGATTTGACAGTTTGAAGTCATATTGCTCATGTCTTTTGCTATAAAGTGAATAAAGATTTATTTGGATCAAATTCTGGTTCATGTTAATCCCTGAATAACCAGTGAAACTTGACTGAGTTCTGAGTTATTTTTTTATCAATTTTAGCCTCAGCAATCTTTAAATTTTTGCTTGTTGTTAGGCTAAGTCTGAACTTTGTTGCATAAAACTTGCAAGCAGTTTGTCTGACAGTAGATGCTACATTTTTTCTTTTAATTTAGCCTTCAGGGAAAAAAAAGTCCTATGTAGCAGTTGTCTTATCCTTGGGTACCCTTGGGTGAATCAAAACCATAAGGCAAAACTTACACTGACTTTATCAAAAGTCTGCAGAAAACTGAAGATCTGCTGAGTGTGATAAATACTTTTCTCTGGTTATCAGTATGAAAATAGAGTTCAAGCACTCTAAAACTGATGTTAATTTAGGATGTGCAATTTATTTGACTTGATTGCTGACAAATCTTATTCATATCTTCAGTGTGAAGGTTTCAGTAAGAAGCTGATTCTCCATGAATTAGATCAGGTCAGGGAACACAATACAAATAGTTCCACTGAATAGATCAAGGCTAGAGCAATATTTGTATTAATTTGCTTTATGGAGGCTGCACTGAGCTTTAAAATAATCAACCAAAGATGAGCAGCTCATACACTGTCAATATTCTAGTGATGAATTTATAGGCAATGAGCATATGTATATAATAACCATCGAGAATTTTCACTTTTCCAGATGCAAGCAAAGCCACCTTTACTGCATCACCAAGCTCTTGCTTTCTGGCAAATCGTAACAAAGCTACTCCTGTGCCCAGTGACACTTCAGTCAAAAATGAGTGTCTAGCAGAGCAAACCTACGTGTCCTTGTCAGTCACCCAGCCCAGCAGTGTATCCTCTGGCCTGAACCCTTTTGTCACAGGAGACAGTGAGAATATGCAGCTGACAGGTATGTATTGGATCTTCTAGTTTCTCCCCCTCTTACTTGCTGGCAAGTCTTTTAGTTGTCAATCACGTGGTGCTGTAGGGGGAACAATGACCATATGCATTTATTAAGACCTCTAGTAAGTAATGTTTTATGAGGTCATCCTCTGTTTTGATTCACAGAAGTCAGCAATTGTAGAGCCCTGCCACTAACAGATCTTCTTGGAACAACAGTAAAAATACCCTGTTGGCTTGATGAGGTTTCTGTGAGGAGGGAATGACAAGTATAGAATCATAGAAATGTTTGGGTTGGAGGGACCTTGTAGATCATCTAGCTCCAACCCCCCTGCCATGGTCAGGGACACCTCCCACTCTTGGGGCACATGAGCCTTAGACCTGCTGGGATTTCCTGCTGAAATTGGCCTTCTCCAGGCTGAAGAACAGAAGTGGGGAGTTTTGTAGCCTGAAACCATTGATTTTAAAGAGTGTGTTGCATAGGTAGGAGCCAGTGCATATCTTTGGTGAAGGTTTCAAAAGGTACTGTGCACTTCAGTAGAGGGTATTTGTTTAAACAGATATCCTTGTGTTCAGCAGTACTGCAATATAAATTCTAATCACAGCTAACACTTGTCTATTCCAGGTCAGATGGAGCTATCTGAAAACACTGGTCCCCTGATGACTCCACCTATTTCACCAGCCATGGTCAGCCGAGGAAGTGTTATCAACCAGGGGCCAATGGCTGTGAGACCTCCAAGTGTAGGACAAGTGTTATCCACCCATTCACAGTGTTCTTCCTACTCGGAACCCCTTTATCAGACTTTGTCACAAACCAATCAGAATTATTATGGAAATAATTCCAATTACCAGGCCATGTTCAGAACTCAGGCCCATCCCACTTCAGGAGTTTACCACCACAGGGCAGAGCACACTCGATTCAATGCCCTGAGTGACCAGCAGTTCTCCAGAGACTACTTCAGCAACAGTTGTGCTGTGTCTCCATACAATGCCAGGTCCCCATCCAGCTATGGTCCCTCATCCATGTCTCAGGACACACATAATATGCAGTTTCTGAATACTGGGAGTTTCAATTTCTTAAGCAACTCAGTGTCTACGTGCCCAGGAGCAGCATATCCTGCTAATTCTTCCAATGGTATTGATATATATTTCTTTTTCTATTTTTCTTCTATTTCTTTATCCTTGCTGGACTAAAACACTTCTCTGCTTTTTTTCTGTGGAAGATGTTTTTCAACTCTGTTTTATACTCTCCTGTTTTCCACTGCTCTGATAACAGGCTTGATGTGCTGCTTTAGGATTTATTTTCCTCTGGTGAATCCTCTGCTGACCTCATATACATCTGATGCATCTGTGCTAATCTTTCTTTGGCACCTTTGGCACAAAGGAAGCAAGACCAGGACAATCTTGTGTTTTAACAATCTCTTGGAAAGTTCCCAAAAATTCTAATATTAAATAGACCAGGCATTAAGATACTCTGGGATCAACATAATGTTCCATTCTAGTCACAGGATGGTGAGAAGAAGCATAAAACTATGTGCTAGCATTAGTTTGAGACTAATATTTCTCATAGGTAGAGTTATGGTCTCAATCTGCTTCAGAGGTACAGTCAGCAGCATCACCTCCTTCTTCTGGAGGAAAGATATGGTGGAAATGTTTCTTTTATGTAGATTTTTATGTGCTGTAAATATGTATTTTCATGCAGATTTTCTCTCAATGTATGCTTTCCTTGATTGTGAACTTCATAAGGGAGCACTGAGCTGTGGGTAGGAGTCCCTGTGTTGTCTCAAAGACTCTGGTTGCAGGCTACTGCTTGACTCTGAACTCTCAATGTTCTGAACATTGAAGGCAGTTCTGAACTGAAGGCATGACTGAAGTCTTAGGAACTTTTTGCTCCCTTGTTACCAGCCCTCTTTTGGGTCAATCACTATGTTCCTAATACTAGTAATCTCTATATGTTCATCAATAATCTTAACTCTCAAAGGACTCAGTAGCAGTTGCCTTTTCTCTCAGGTTGTCACAGTCCCCTACCTTACCCTTTCTCTCTGAAAGTAATTTCACTCTGCTCTTCTCTAATGTCCCATCAATAGGATATTATGGAAACAATATAAATTATCCAGAATCTCAGAGGCTTGGAACCATGGTGGATCAGCATGTTTCTGTAATCAGCAGTGTAAGCAGCATTCGATCATTGCCATCATACAGTGACATCCATGATCCACTGAATATCTTGGATGACAGTGGAAGGAAACAAACAGGCTCGTACTACACAGAGTCCTCACCTTCAATTGCCTGTCGAACTCCTATGTGTAAGTATGGCTGAGGAAGAGCTAGGAACCTTTTTGGCATCCTAACAAGTGCTGAGTATTAATCTGTGGCTCCCATATATAGCATAAGAGAAGCAATGAAGAGAGAAAATAGCTCAGTACTCAGGGTGTATCATAAGATGTGTTTTTCTTAGAATTTCAGGACAGTGGGTTTAAAAACTCTTTGCTCCCATGAGGGGGACTGTGGTCCATTGCCCACAAGGAATTCAGGCCAGATATAAGAAAGAAGTTCTTTACTGTGAGGATAGTGAAACACTGGAACAGGTTGCCCAGAGAGGTTGTGGATGCCCCCTCTAGNGACAGTGGGTTTAAAAACTCTTTGCTCCCATGAGGGGGACTGTGGTCCATTGCCCACAAGGAATTCAGGCCAGATATAAGAAAGAAGTTCTTTACTGTGAGGATAGTGAAACACTGGAACAGGTTGCCCAGAGAGGTTGTGGATGCCCCCTCTAGGGAGGCTGAACAAGGCACTGAGCAACCTGATTTAGTGAGAAGTGTCTCTGCCTATGGCAGGGGGTGGGAACTTGGTAATCTTTAAGGTCCCTTCCAACCCAAACTATTCTATGATTCTAATGGAATGCAGGCCTGAACTGAAGAAAAATGTGTATTAGGAAACACTTTCTAACTATCAAGTAAGCTATTCATGGACTGGGCTCTTCTAAGGGTTTTTAAGGATCCTCACTGTCAAAAAGATCAGATGAACCCCAGATCAGGGATTTCCTGACATATGCTTCCTTTGGCATAGTCCCTTCCTGTCCTATACTTCAAAAACTACCCATTATTTGATCAGATGATCAGAGGGCTGGAGCATCCCCCCCTTATGAGGACAGGCTGAAGAAATTGGTGTTGCTCAGCCTGGAGAAGAGAAGGCTCAGGAGGGACCTCATAGTAGCTTCTCAATACCTGAAGGGACCAGCAGAAAGACTGGGGTACGACTTTTTAATAGGGTCCAGGATGGCAGGACTAGGAGTAATGGATGCAAATTGGAAGAGGGGAGACTTAGGCTGGAGATAAGAAAGAAGTTATTTACTGTGAGTGCAGTGAGACACTGAATAGGTTGCCCAGAGAGGCTGTGGATTCCCCCTCAATCCCTGGAGGTTTTTAAGGCCATGCTGGATGCGGCATTGAGCAGCCTGGTGTAGTGGGAGGTATCCCTGCCCATGGCAGGGGGGTTGGAATTAGATGATCTTTAAGGTCCCTTCCAACCCAAACCATCCTATGGTTCATTGGGCAAAGCTTCCACTGATGGTTAATTTTAGATGAAATTTCCTAACCCTAAAGAGTTTATTTTGAGATGTGCATTAAACATATGGCTGCTGAGTCTGGTCTCACTTTCAAAGGATTGCATGGAAGATATAAACTAGGGCACCATTGATTTTTCCACAAGAGTATATCTTCCTACTACTTAACCTTGCACAGAATCAGATATTACTTGCCCCACTAAGAATCTGCAAGAATTAGGTTCTCTGAAGGATGCTGAAGAGGAGGGGGAAAAGTTGGCACAGTCATGCAAGGGCTATGCCCATCAAGTATCTCCTGTATTCTGTGTTCATATGTGTCAGGTGGTAGCAGTGGTACCACCAGTCAATATGGACCTGAATGATGCAAGCTGTGAACTTCAGGCCCATAGCTGAATTTTGAGCAGAGCTAATTTATGGTTTTTGACCAATCCCTGATGGCATGAGGAGCCACTGGAGAAAAGTTATAGAAGTGTAAGTAAAAGCAGTGAAGTACAAAAGTGTTGACATTTCCATTTTTTCACATGGTGTCCCTGGTAGGTAAGTATTTCTATCAGATTAAATTGGGCTGTTTTTTGTTAAATTTGATAGAGAGAAAGTTTTTAATAATGGTTACCTTTTCTTCCCACAGCTTCAAACATGCCAACCACACCTTCTTCCCAGTGTATGTATGGAACATCTGATCAGTTCACTTCTCAGGAAAATCTTGAGTCCCATGGACCCCCAAGCAGAGATATGGTATCATCTTTGCCACCAATTAACACTGTCTTCATGGGAGCAGCTGCTGGAGGAACCTGAACAGGGAGAGACATGTCAAATCCAGACATTGAGGCTGTGATGACAGTTCCCTTCAAGTTGGTGGAAAAGTATTACATGTAGATGTTAAAAAAGCCATTTTAGAGATTTTAGCAGCCCTTCACACACACAGAAAAAAACTTTTTTCCGATTGGGTCCTGCTTGTGAATCACTCAGGATTATTCTTGCCATTACAGCTTCTCAGTCAAAAATTCAGGGTGAGTGGAAAGAGCCAGTAATTCTTGCAAGCAAGACTGTTGTAAAGAAATGATTACACCTATTCCTAATTTATTGAAAATGCTATTTTAGTCTTTCCCCTATATCTTTTTATAAAAAAAAGTTTATTTAATGCCTGTGTTGCTCATTATTTATTAGGACCACAGAGTAACTGTTTACTTTCTCTTATTTGACAGATTGTCAAATGTATATATCCTACCTCCTATGGAAATGTTTACAAGGTCAATTTTTACTATTTTCAATGAAACTAAACCAAATTCTCAAATTTTTTTTTTTACTGTTGTCCTCTGGAAATTCAATTTCAAATGTTTCGTGCCTACTTGTGTAAGTGAAAGTCCTCAGGAAATAAATAAAATCTATTGTGGGGATTTTTTTTCTTTTAAAATAAACCACTTTCTCTTAAGATAAAACCAACTATCATAACCTAAATAACTGCAGTAGCCTGCTACTGTAGCAGAACAACTGAAACAAATGAAGCTGTGCCACAAAATGCCATGGGATTTCAAAATTGCTAGTGGTGTGAACCCAAAATTTCTGCTGGTGGAATCCACAAAATTTATGTTCATCAACATGTATGGGTTTAGAGCAACAGTATAAACTGAGACCCAAAGCATGATGAAAAACATTGCAAACCCCCCCCCAGATCAGCTATTATAATAAAAAGATATTTTACAAGTGTGATATTCAGTGTATCAAGACAAATTTACGTATGTTTGTGAAGAATATTTACTTTGGGTATTAAAGAGGACAGAGAGGAGAACACACAGAACAAGCTTCTTGCTACACATTTATAAAAGAATAGATGTTATATTGTGAATAAATTGTTCCAACATCAGAATTAGATTAAGATTTTAAGACAGTCTCCTGAATAATTTGAGTCTATTTAATGTTCTATTCCCATTCAGTCCATTGGAGATTGTGGAATGAGGTAGTAGGGTGTTTTTGGTGGAAGGAAATGGATGAAGCTTTTATTTTTAATCCTGTATAACTTCCTTTAGTGTTTTCTACCATGAGAAGAAAATAATAGGGAGCATTGAGTGGACTTGCTCATGAGCAATCCCTGGTATGCAGACACCATAGTTCATTTATTAAGATATGGAAGACTCCAGCTCAATTGCTTCCCAATTCAGAATGAAGTCTTACGTTGCAATGGAAAATGCCATAAAGATGCATTTTAGGTTTTAAAAAAATCCCAAAGCCATATAATAGTAATACAGGCTGCTCAAACAAGAATTTCTCATTAAATGCTCTACATCAAGTGAAGTAAGTATGCAAGAGAGTTCTTTCTTTATGAATATTCTGATCAGAATATGTTTTCTCTTAAAATTAGTCCTACAAAAGCCAAGTTCCCTCTCTAAGCATCACCTCTACAGTCAGTGAAGATAGATCTTCCCCATGCTAAGTGAGAAAAGGTGGGGAAGGGGAATAAAAGGGTAAGGGATACATCACACTCCTGAAAGGCTTGGCTCCACCTACTGACCTAACACAAACAGGACTTTAAGCTGGAAACTTCCAGACTGTTAAATTTATGTGAGAACAATATATAGAATTCAGAGGACGCAGGCAGACACTGACACTAATCCATCAGATCTACATAAAAAAATCCAAGCATGTAGTGACTCATACGTGATTTAGTAGTTTTCTTTTTTTTTCATGTGAACCATTTTGCATTGTGGGGTGATTTTTTGGGTGTAATTTACCTTATCTGTACTTTATCTGAGATAAGAAAGCATATTCAATCATTAAATGTGCAGATTCTTGTTGATGGCTGCAAAATGCAGAGTAGCATGAAGTACAACACTTGTAAATTGCAGTTTGTTATCAACAGCAGAGAGCAGTAAAAAAATATTTAAATAGGTAGTTAAAAGGAATATTTCATAGTGCTGCAGAACAAAACAAACCCATAACTGTAACTAGTAAAACTAAATGAGAAATTTCCATTTTACAACATGTTAGTTCAGTCAAATACATGGTTTGCTAAGTTCAGTAAGTTTTGTCACAGAATCACAGAATGTCACGGATTGGAAAGAACCTCAAGAGATCATCTAGTTCCATCCCCCTGCTGAAGCAGGAACACCTAGACCATGTCAGACAGGAAGGCGTCCAGGTGGGGTTTGAATGTCTCCAGAGAAGGAGACTCCACGCTCTCTCTGAGCAGCCTATCCCACTGTTCTGTCACCCTCACTGTGAAAAAGTTTTTTCTTACATTTCTGTGGAACCTCCTGTGTTCCAGCCTCCACCCATTGTCCCAAGTCCTATCACTGGAGGTCACTGAGAAGAGCCTGGCTCCATCCTGCTGACACTCCCTTTACATATTTATAGACTTTCATGAGGTCACCCCTCAGTATCCTGCAAGCTAAAGAGACCCAACTCCCTCGGCTGTTCTTCGTAAGGGAGATGCTCCAATCCCTTCATCATCTTCATGGCTCTGCACTGGACTGTCTCCAGCAGTTCCCTGTCCTTCTTAAACTGAGGGCCCCAAAACTAGACACAATACTCCAGATGTGGTCTCACCTGGGCAGAGTAGAGGGAGAGGAGAACATCTCTTGACCTACTGACTACACCCCTTCTAACACACCCCAGAATACCATTATGGCTCTTAGGTTTGATTAATATAGTTAATTCAGGGAAGTTTGCTACTTTTTTCTCCATGATGGAACTCCATTCTGAGCTAGCTTTGTCATTAGCGCTAACTTTGGGGTTGGGTCAACATGAAGCTGAGACCACGCATCAATAGTATACTCAGAAATGGTCTTCAAACATAGTTTGATGCTGCTACTTGGAGGGACCCTCAAATTATTCTTAGTTCTAGATAAAATAGAATGTAGGGAGACCAATACAAATTAATATCATAGTTAAAATAAAGATCTATTTGGGTGGGAACTGCTGAAAATGGATAGTTTCTACATTTAGCAGGGGGGTTAAGTTTTCATGAGAGCTTGTGGGATCCAAATACAATTCTTTCAAGGTCTAGCCTTAAGAGTAGGCTTAAAGTTGATTTGAAATGAATGATGAGCCATTTAGGCTAAAACAAGGTCTAGACTGGTTTCAGATTTTAAGTGTAGGAGACTGCATTGTCAGTCATAATTCTGAGGCTGCCACTGGGGAATTTAAAGCCATGGTTAGGGTTCAGCAAAGTAGCAAATCTGAACTTATTATGAGTTTGAGACCTTCAAGAATCTGTGGCCATTATAGAAATTAGTAAGAATCACTGACATTCTCATTAGTCTCAGCTAAGAGTTGGAATAAAAAAGCTAGGAGTAAATTGCAATTAAAAGCTAGGACTAAATTAGAATAAAAGGCTAAGATTAGGTCAGAAATTGTATAAATTAGGATCAATGCATAGCTCAGTTGGAAGAGCATCCAACTCCTAATTTTAGGTCAAGGGTTCAAGTCCCTGTCCAGATATGTGGGTTGTCAGAGTTGGGCTGATTGTTGGAATCAGATGATCTGAAAGGTCCCTCCCAACCTAGATGATTATGAAATTATGAAATTAATTAGTCATTAACTGAAACCTCTCCAATGGAAAAGAGCTGCCTCTTCCACAGCCGCAGACAAGAACAGTGTCTTTAATGAAAGGACTTTAGGTATCTGTAGCCTCTAGAGAGTTGCTGCATCATTGCTAATGATAAGACCTTAAGTAATCAACATTTCTGGGATGATGAGACATCAGGAAAGCACTGGATCCTACCACAAAGTCTGCTGCTTCCATGGACACCAGGCATTTGCAGTGATTACAAGACTCAGCAGAACCTGAGTCTGCCAATAGGGGCATGAGCAGGAAAAAAAACAGATGTAGGTTCTAAAATGAAGCAAAATATCATTTGCATTGCATAATTTGTGGTACAAACTACTAATTCTCTATGTTTTGGATTTTCTGTTATTAGCATTTTTTTCCCCCCATTTAGCAGTGACTGCATGTTACAGTGCTGCATGGAGCACTGGTCACACAATTGGAAACACGTAGAAGATTATATTAGTGGCTGAACAAGGAAAATCTACTTCCCTTCCGTTTGGGTTGGTTGATTATTATCTCTGATCAAATAAAGGACCACATGTTCATACTGCCCTTGTGCCCCCGTTGCTACAGTATAAAGAGACACATGGTGAAACTGCACATTTAGAGTTTGATATTCCATGCCTTTTTAATTCTTGTCATATTTAAGTTTCTCAAACCACTCTCGTGTATTCAGAATCTGACTTTTTTGCTTAGTCAACTCTTCTGCATTGTGCTACATAGAGATCACTGAAGATATACTGAAAATTGCATTGATTAGAAAATCTATACTAAAGTAAAAATACCAACTGTATTTAATACAGAGGTGGACAATAAACAGCTCTTCCTTTCTCTCTAATACAGTCTTTAGCAAACATCATCTTTAAAGTATAATCAGCCTTCCAAAACTAGCCCAGACATAAAGCATCCTTTAACAGCATCTTTACTTGGTCCCTAGACATTTTTTTCACATGTAGATGTGACAGCTACTGTCTGACAAATTGAGCATGTCCACCCACAGAAGTGATGACATTCTGATAGCCCCCACCTTTCAGTTCTTGGGAATGCTTGAAATATAATAGAATCATAGAATAGTTTGGGTTGGAAGGGACCTTAAAGATCATCTAGTTCCAACCCCTCTGCATAGGCAGGGACATCTCCCACTACACCAGGTTGCTCAATGCCTCATCCACCCTGGCCTTAAACACCTCCAGGGATTGAGGGGGCACAACCTCTCTGGGTATATCAGTTCTGCTTTCAGGAGCTTCTGGCTCTTAAAAAAGAGATTATGAACTACCTTCAGTGCCCTGGATACAAGAGCTCTCTTCCAGTTCCATTTTTGAAACTGCCAAAATATTCATCATTGCATAACTGACAGTATGGGTAATTTTAAAAGAATTATAGAATAGAACACAAGAAGTTACCAACACTATTGAGTTCCTCCTAAAATTTCATTCTAAATCAAGGACGTGGAAAATTCTAGGCAAGTTAATTTTTTTAGAGGTAAAGTAGTGAAGAAGAGATTGAAATGGATCCTGTTGGTAGTACTGGGGATGTAACTATTAGCTAAAATAAATAATTAAATTAACCAAAACACAGATTAAGTTTGGTATTCTTGTTGGTCATGGTGTTTGCTGAGTTGGAAGAAAATCAGGTCTTTGATCTTGCTCCAAAGTTTATGTGAAGTGGAACAGTGCCATCCGAAGAAACTAGGTATGAGGACTAGAAATAATGGATGTAAATTGGAAGAGGGGAGATTCAGGCTAGATATAAGAAAGAAGTTCTCTGCAGTGAGGGTAGTGAAACATTGGAACAAGTTGCCCAGAGAGTTTGTGGATGCCCCCTCTCTGGAGGTGTTTAAGGCCAGGCTGGACAGGGCTCTGAGCAGCCTGATTTAGTGGGAGGTGTCCCTGCCTATGGCAGGGGGGGTGGGACTTGATGATCTTTAAGGTCCATTCCAACCCCAACTATTCTATGATTCTATGTGTGACAAGAGTGAGCAATATTTAGCTTTGTAGAACATCATACTGCCTGATTTAGTTCTTTCATCTGTCCTGAAAGAAAACAAAACTTCTTTGGCGAACAAGGACAAGAGAAAGAATTCTGCAAATTCAACTGGGAAAATTCCCTGCTGTTTGTACTTTTCCCTTTTCTCCTCCCTACCTGAGGCTTACATGGCAAGTTGTAAGGTGCTGCTAGCTAAAGAGCTCTGCTGAACTGACTGCCAGTAAGAAAACAAAGGTAAAAACACAAAACTGAAACAGGATAAAGCAAAATTAAGACATTTTTGACTAAAAGATGCACAAAAATGTCTGACCTAGTGATTCAAACTCAGATCAGCACACCAGGAATCAGAAATCCAGACTTGTGACTTACTTTGTGGGTGTAACATAAGAAAATCCCTGTGTCAGCACAGAAGAAAACATAAGCAAATCCCTTTATTTCGGCACATGTTCACCATGCATTTGGATCTGCTGAAACTACAAACTGGGATAACCTGGTAAAACAAAGAAAAACAAAAGAATTCCATACAAGTGAGATAAAGGACAAAATTCTGTTAATTCATTTTGCCAATTTAGAGAAAAATAGCCCAGGTTTAATACCTAGCAGTATTGCTATCAGAATGGTATCAGCTAAGATCATCTTTTTTTGCAATTACTTTGTTCCACTGGTGAAAGCCCAGAATTTGCTCGTTTTGCTGTAAATGCTGGATTATATCCCATCTTGCTACAGCTTTTTCCATAGTGACTTAGAGCAACTTGCAGCAGTAGGCAAAAAAAATCCTGAGGGATTTGCTCTGGATTACACAAATAACATTACTACTGTTTGAGCAGCATTGAGACATTCAGATGCAAGGTGTTGGGTGTCCTGGTCAGCAAGGGAGATGGACAGGTAGGTGTACAGACACAAAACAGCCCCACAAAATCTGCTTCTCTGCTTTCTGCCTTAACCCTTTCTTCTGTTTTCTTTCCCTGAGCGTGAAGAGCTCACTCAAGCAAGCCCATTTGCCAAGCTCTGTAGAGCTTAGACTCCATCCCCTTTCTTAATTTATTACAGAAGAAGACCCTGGTGAGCACCAAACAGTTGGGAGTTGGAAGTGCCCCACTAAAGTGGCTTTCACTTCACCTCTGAGACTAGGGCACAAGAGGAGTTGGGAGTGGATGTTGTCCCCCTTGCAAGGAGTGAAAGCTCCATGAGCCTTAGCATGTTGCCTCAGAAAGATAAAAATATCCTCAGTAATGGATGCAAACTGAAAGAGGGGAGATTTAGACTAGATAGAAGAAGGAAAATCCTTGTAGTGAGTGNCTAGATATAAGAAGGAAATTCCTTGTAGTGAGTGTGAGGAGACACTGGAACAGGTTGCCCAGAGAGGTTGGGGATGTCCCCTCCATGGAAGTGTTTAAGACCAGGCTGGATGAGCAATCTGAGCTAGTGGGAGGTGCCCCTGCCTATGGCAGGGGGTTGGAACTAGATGATCTTTAAGGTCCCTTCCAACCAAAACCATTCTATGATTCTCTTCCTGCTCCCATTTTAAGAGGGGAAAACCATTCTGTGATTCTATGATTCTCTTCCTCCCCCCATTCTAAGAGGGATTTTGCAATTAAAAACCACGCTGGCGTTTTGTTCCCATAGCAGAGAGGGGTGGAGCAGAGGGAGTGTGGGGGTGGGGAAAGCACCCAGGTACCACAACAGATGGTTTAAGTGCGGTGATTACAAAATCCTGAAGTTAAAATAGTTTAATTACAAAGTCAATACCGCCTCCAACCTCTGCTGAGCCTTCAGTGTAAAAACAACAGACGGCATAGTGCAAACGGTAAGAGAATATTTAACCAGAACTTTGCATTAGCTACTGCAGCCCAGCTCTCCATCAGGCCTTCAACAAACGGAAGATCAACTGATTTTCCCAGCCTGTATTTGTTAACCATCTCTGCTTTAGTATCAATGGGCAGCTGGGAGGGAGCCCCAAACAAACCCAAGGAAGCAAACTGCAATACTATACTGCAGGCTGAGCCTCAGCAGCATCATATGTTAAGTCGAGCATTGCAAGCCTGCAAGTGAGGCACTTACAGCATCCTACCAGTAATTAATACAAAGTAAAGTTATTTCTATGTAAAATAAAAATAGGTCTTGGTGTAATAATCTGTGGTTTATTTTAGGCTGTGAATTTTATAGAAAAAATAAACCACAGATTATTGCACCAAGGAAAATCTGTGCATGATTTCAAATGACATGCAGGGGAAGCAACAAGTCTATATCTATATCATCTCTATCTGTATCTCTATCTCTATCTCTGCCTCTATCTCTATATCTTTATCTTTATAATCATAGAATAGTTTGGGTTGGAAAAGACCTTAAAGATCATCTAGTTCCAACCCCCCTGCCATAGGCAGGGACACCTCCCACTAGATCAGGCTGCTCAGTGCCTTGTCCAGCCTGGTCTTGAACACCTCCAGAGAGGGGGCATCCACAGCCTCTCTGGGCAACCTGGTCCAGTGTTTCACCACCCTCACTGTAAAGAATTTCTTTCTTATGTCGAGTCTAAATCTACCCCCTTCCAATTTGGGCATCTGAAGTCCAGACAGAGCTTGGTTCCTAAATGCTCCTCCCATCTTCTGAACTGACACTTTACATCTTCTCCTGACTGTTTTTCTGCCCCAATATCCCACTCTTTAGAAAGGGCCTTGTATCCTGAGCAGGGTAAAAGCTGGGCAATTTGAGCATTTTCAGGCTATCACCATTGCTAGATAAGCACATCACTAGGAAAAGCATGCTGACAAAGCAGTTAATATTTTTTCAAGAAACACAGATCTTTAGAATAAAGTGTTTCTGGTGATCAGGAATTATAGTGCTATGAAGTCAGGCTGACCAACAGTGCTTGTTTTGCATGATGTACTTTGAGGACCTTTGTGAGCCAACTAGAAATTGTGGTGTCCAAATTCTGCCTTTCTCTGCCTTTCTCTGTTCAAGGCCAGGCTGGACAAGGCACTGAGCAACCTGATCTAGTGGGAGATGTCCCTGCCTATGGCATGGGTTAGAACTAGATGATCTTATAGGTCCCTTCCAATCCAAACTATTCTATAATTCTATGATTTCTGTAGGGATTTTTAAAGTAGANGAGCCAACTAGAAATTGTGGTGTCCAAATTCTGCCTTTCTCTGCCTTTCTCTGTTCAAGGCCAGGCTGGACAAGGCACTGAGCAACCTGATCTAGTGGGAGATGTCCCTGCCTATGGCATGGGTTAGAACTAGATGATCTTATAGGTCCCTTCCAATCCAAACTATTCTATAATTCTATGATTTCTGTAGGGATTTTTAAAGTAGATGAGGCAAAATTAAGTGCTAATGATGGGACTGTTGCCTTCACACACTCACACTAGGCAATTTCTGTGACAGTAATTCTTTTTTGAGCACTCTGAAGATGCTGGAGATGGCTGGTTTGACTCTGCATTCACTGGCAAGGCTTTGTGTAGTACAAGGACTATCAGTACTGTCATCAGTGTTATCTCTCAGAGCACTCTGAGGATTATGGCCCTGCTGTGCTGTCAGCTGCTCAGTTATGGAGAGGAGGAGGAAAGCCAGTTCTCACCAAAGCTCTCACCAAAGCTTTCACCTACTCAAAGTCCGGAGGTGAAAAGGAGTCACAAGCTTGTTCAAGGCCTCACCAAAAAGCAGGGGATCTGAATTCAGCCTGAAATATCCCTGTGCTTTAGATCATAAAATACATTCTTGATAGATCTATTTTAAAAAGCCAAGCAGTACAAAACCTGTTGTTGTAGACCTGGCCATTTTTTTCTCCCAACAAACGTTTACCCAGAGCTGTCTTATGACTGGTCGACTTTTGTAATCCATTAGAAAGTGATGCAGTTGCATGACATGATCAAACACCAAATGCAGCAGAAAGGCTGTAACTGTATCTAAAAAGCCTTTGCTTTTGTCAAAGCCTTTCACTAATGCTGGCAACAAAATTATTGAGGTCCATAATAAGCTGCTCTCTAGTCAAATAAGCCTCCTTACGAGCAGTGTTAAACTTTATATCTGCTTTCAAATTAAACACTTTGGCTTTATTAATGTTTCCTTTCCTCTCCAAATTTCTTAGTTGAGAAGAGGTGCCAGAGGAAATGCACTAGCAACAGTAGGATGTGAAGTATAGTTTAGAATACATTAAACATATGTTGATGGGGCCATTAGCAGAGTTTATAGATACCACCACCTGTTTCTTACTCCACTTGCCATTACTTTAGTGGCAGAAAACATACTGTAGGAGAGGTGATATGCTACCATTAAATCTTTACTCCTGTTTTAGAAGGAACATAGTTGCAAATGTCTGACCTATTACTAAAAAGATTTTCCAATAATGGCTCACTTGAGATAAATAGGTCTGGATAAAAAAGGCAGGGGTAGGAGCTGACAAATAAATACCACTCTGATTCGGGATGCAAAACAGCAAATGATTATGCAAAAAGAAAATGGATCTATTGGAAGGGGTGCAGAGGAAGGCCACTGGGAAGTTTGAGGGCTGGAGGACCTCCCCTGTGAGGACATGCTGAGAGAGCTGGGGCTGTTCAGCCTGGAGAAGACTGTGCGGAGACTTCACAGCAGCCTCCCAGTGCCTGAAGGGGCTACAGGAAAGCTGAGAAGGAGCTGTTTGATAGGGCATGGAGCAAAGGATGAGGGGAAAAGGTTTGAAGCTAGAACAGGGTATGATTAGCTTAGACATTGGGAAAAAATTCTTCACCACAAGGGTGGTGAGGCACTGGAACAGGTTACCCAGAGAGGTGGTGGAGGCTCCATCCCTGGAGACATTCAAGGCTGATAAATAGAGCAGGATGTCCCTGATCGCTGTAGGGAGTTTGGACTAGATGGCCTTTGAAGGTCCCCTCGAACTCCATGATTCAATGAATTCTATGATTCTGTGATATCTGAGAAGAAAATACTTTGCCCTTAGAGGTGTTACAGTAGGGTGGTTAACATGTTCCTTTCCAGTCAGCAAGTAGATCATAGAATCATAGAATAGTTCAGGTTGGAAGGGACCTTAAAGATCATCTAGTTCCAACCCCCTTGACATAGGCAGGGACACCTCCCACTACATCAGGCTGCTCAGTGCCTTGTCCACCCTGGCCTTAAACACCTTCAGCATCCCCCTAGANAAAGATAAATAAAACAGAATAATAAAAAGATAAATAAAATAAATAAATAAGAGGGCGGACCGTGTCTTCTCGCTCCTGGGGCTCCCCCTGGCGGACCCCGCTGCTGAGCGTTGGTACAGCGAAAGAAGCGCAGGAAGGGTAGGTTTGTTTTTTGGTTTTATTTCATAAATCCGCCACCGAAAGTGTCCCCCGTCCTGCCATAACACAGTTTTCCACTTTGTATAAGGTGTAATGAGGGGTGAGGTGAGGGGGGAACCTCAAAAAGTGCTCTTGTGATAGGAAAAAGATGCCACAGCCGCCCTGTCGCTCTGGCTCGGGGAAAGGAGGAGGGTAAGTTGCAAGGAGACATCTGGAGCATCGTTTCAGTCTGTGTGAGGGGGAAGCACCCAGAGTAAAGAGGATGGCAAAAGTTTCTGTACTGAGGTGGAGAGAAGGGAGGAGATCAGGCAAAGACCCTTAGGCTTTGTGCTTTGGACATTTCAACAAAATTTAGTTTGGATGTGGAAGAAGAACCTTCCTTTTTAAAAAAACTATGTTGAATTTATACAACAAAATTAATTCTGACAATGTTCCTCATCTCCCCAGAACGGGCAAAGCATTTGCTCAGTCTCCCCTCTGCCTGTCTTGGCAAATGGGAGTAAACCCTGAGCAGAAGCAGATTCCAGCAGCTCTGGTCCTCCTCTGAGCTCAGCCTCAAGGTCTGCTCCTCACTGGTGTCCTTTGCTAAAACATTCCTGTCAAATGGAGCAGGCAGAAGGAAAAGGATGTACCTTGCAGAGCAGGTACCTGCAAAAGTAGAGGATAAAGGCCATTTACTGCCCTTTCTGAAAAGAGAAGGAAAAAGACTGCTTAGCCCTCGTCCAGGGTGGCTTTCAGCAGAGGAAGCCTCAGGGTTGATCAGGAGATGGCAGCACAGCCCTGGAAAGCTCTGGATAAAAACCACTCTCAGCTAAATCCCAGGAGGTTTAGGGAAATAAAACACTGCCCCAATGATGGACACAGAGCTGCTGTAGTTTTACTATACTCTTTGCTGATTTCATAACGAAAAAAGCCCAAACCTCACAAACAAACACAAACAGAGAGAATATAAAATAGCCTGTAGCATGCCTGAGCAAAAAATAAAGTTATAATAGGCTGTTTCTGACTTATTCCTTGATGAGCTTCCAATGGGAAGCTGCAGGCAGAGATGTCATTCTCAAGCCAGGCATTTTTGCTTCTCTCCTGCCCCAGACACCGGGCTTGCTCAGTCTGTGACTGAGGAATTCCCACAGCCCTGCAGGTGTTGCCAGGAAAAAGCCTTACAATTCATGAGGTGGTGGTGAAAGACAGCTGGAAGCACCCTTGTTGTGTTGACCCTGTCAGCATTTTCGAGTGTTGGTCCACCTCAGAGTTTAATGAGGAGAGATTATATTGGAAAAGCTGTCTGGAGTAAGTTTGGCACCAACTCTGTCCCCCTGGCCAGATTCAAGGCTTTTTGGTGTACAAGACCTTTAGGTATTCACTGAATATACAGATCAGTGCATGTCACCCCCTTTTTTTTGCTCTCCAGCATATTCATAGATTCATCTAATTTTTTTTGACACCTTATTTAGTATTGGAGAATGTTCAAAAAGTGTAACAAATGGAAATGTAGACTTTAGCCAGATTGTATCAATTGTTTGCATTGGAACATCAATGGAGCTCGAACAAGTTTCACTTGGCAGGACAACTGGCACAAAAGCATTTGATGTTGAATCACAAGGTTCATGCACACAAAAGAGTTCAAATGTAAGCAAATTAAAGCCTCAATATTAATGAAATATGTTCTCGCTTCCGTTCTACTTGCCAACTATTCAACCTGGTCAGGAGACAAATTCACATGAGATTAATTCTATGGAGTCAACCTCAGATTCCTCCTGGGTTTTCCTTGAAATGAGGTGCCCTTCACTTCCTACCCTGCACGGGTTTGTAATGCAGCTGCACATTGTTGAAAAATTGCCACAGCTCATGGCAGGGCGACCACACTTCAGCAATGAGAGAAGTTATTTGGAATATACATACCTATATCTGCATGCTTGTGAAGCTTGTGTATCTGGCTTGTTAAGATGAAGAGAAGCTCCTTGATGGACAATGTCGTGATGCACAGTGGATGGCAATAAGGCCATGAAGCTGAGTAAAGAGAGGCTGATCTTCTGCCCTGTCAACTGGAGTATTCTTGAAGTTCAAAGGGGTAAATCACAGAATATCAGGGATTGGAAGGGACCTCAAGAAATTATCTAGTCCAATCCCCCTGCTGGAGCAGGAACACCCAGACCAGGTCACACAGCAAGGCATTCAGGCAGGGTTTGAGTGTCTCCAGAGAAGGACACTCCACACCCTCTCTGGGCAGTCTGTTCCACTGTTCTGTTACCCTCACAGCGAAAAAGTTTTTTCTTATATTTCTGTGGAACCTCTTGTGTTCCAGTTTGTTCCCATTGTCCTGAGTCCTATCACTGGAAATGACTGAGAAGAGCCTGGCTCCATCCTCCTAACACTCACCCTTTACAAATTTATAGACGTGAATGGGGACATCTGGCAGACTCCACTTCTCTAAGCTAAAGAGACCCAGCTCCCTCAGCCGTTCCTCATAAGGGAGGTGCTCTGATCCCTTCATCATCCAGGGCTCTGCTCTGGACTCTTTCAAGCAGTTTCCTGTCCTTCTTGAACTGAGGGCCCCAGAACTGGACACAATACTCCAGATGTGGTCTCACCAGGGCAGAGTAGAGGGGAAGGAGAACCTTTGGAGAACCTCTCTCGCCCTACTGATTATGTCCCTTCTAATACAACCCAGGATGCCATTGGCCTTCTTGGCCACAAGGGCACATTGCTGGCTCATAGTCATCCTTGTTTCCACCAGGACCCCCAGGTCCCTTTCCCCTATGGTGCTCTCTAAATGCTCCTATAAAGTGGAAAAGTGTGTGGAATATGAAGAAGAGGTGAAAAATTCTCTCCATGGGCAGCAGTCCCTGTGTTCTGGGCAGCCTGAAGATTGTCCCTTAGATCCAGGTTGTCCTGGGGTTCTCCTTTCTTTGCACAATGCACCTGCAAGACATAGAATCATGAGTTGTTATTTGGAAGCAGCTCCCGACACCACTCCTTGGTGTCTGTGGGTCTGCTCAAGGCACAGGGGGGAGCACACTGAACAGGCACTACAGTTGTTCTTCCAAGGTTTCAGGTTTGCTGGCTTCCTTCTTTCTTTAGCCATGTGATAGAGAGAGAATGTTTAGCCTGGCAGTGTAAACACCCTCTGTTCTGGAGCAGAATGACAAGAGGGAAGAAGAAGAGTCTTTCCTGGGATCTAAAGCTTGTGTACCTCAAGAAAATGGTACTTGGTGGCTGCAAAGGGCTCAACAGAGCCTAAATGAGTTTTGCTCCTGCACATACAGGTGAGATACAGAGAGGGAAGAGCTTAGGCTCGTTCAGATCCACACCAGTTTAATTAAATACCTGTATCTGCAAACCAAACTCAAAGCACATGCATGCTACTACGTGGGAGCATGAGCAACAGATTAGCTCACAACTAGGACTTAAAAAACCCAAACTCCCTCCTTGCAATTTTTAGTGGCTGACATAGTAACATGCTCATCTCAGTTCATTGGCTACTTAAGGAAATGACCTGTTTTCCCCCCCAGACACGACCATTCTGTAAGCATTTTTGCTGCCCTTTACACAGTTCTCATAAAACTCATGGAGCAGAAGCTCATCTTTTTCCCACCTTTTTATTTAAACCCAAATGGAACGACCTCCAGTAGCAACTTTAAGCTAGCATGATGAAGTCCTCCTCCAAAAGGACAGAATCATAGAATAATAGAACGATTTGGGTTGAAGGGACCTCAAAGATCATCTTGTTTCAACCTCCCTGCAAAGGCACTAGACCAGGTTGCTCAGTGCCTCATCCAGCTTGGCTTTAAACACTTCCAGGGAGGAGGCATCCACAACCTCTCTGGGCAGCCTGTTCCAATGTTTCATCAGCCTCACAGGAAAGAACATCTTTCTTATATCCAGCCTAAATCTCTCCTCTTCCAATCTGCATCCCTTACTCCTAGTCCTGCCATCCGGGACCCTATTAAAGGCCCCCTTCATGTATTGATAAGCTACTATGAGGTGCCCCCCTAAGTCTCCTCTCCAGGCTGAACAACCCCAACTTCTTTCAGTCCTGGTTATGTCTCTTAAGCAGAAGGAGGAGGGAACAAAGTTCTGACAACCCTCCTGACCCTATTCCTTCTCCACAGAGCTGGATGCAGGGCAGACACTTTGCATGGCCCTGGGCTGGTCCCCGGGCTGGGAGAGCAGCCACGTAGCCTGGCCAGCCATCGGCACGGAAGCTGGGAATGGAAAACAATTTCGACATTGGCAGCCTGGAGTCTTGCCCTTCACAAACACATTTGATGTTCATACATGGTCTCTTGGCTGCTGCTGCTGGGGACCATCTGTTGGGATGGCTTTGTGCCTGATCAAATGGTGGCATGCCAGTTTCACTGGGACATGAAATGGATGCCAAACAAAACGCGTCTGGTTTTACTTCTATTACTCTGAATTCAAAGCACATGCTAATGCTAATCCCCCTTTTAACACTCTTGTGGTGCCAGTGAAACCTTCATTTTTTCCCACTAGCTGCCATGTTTCTACCATGTGCTTCATGAAATCCAGCAGAAGTGGTCACCAGTGATTGCACACAAGGAGAGCAGTGTTTGCAGGGGTTTGGTGGGAGGTATTAGAGGTGTTAGTGCTAATGACTGAGGTGAATGTGTGGGAGTTTCCTATACTTGTATCCTTAACTAATCCTGCATTAGTTAATTTCTTTAAAACTTGCTTCTGAAACCACATCCAGCTACCACAGAATTTTCCTCCTCAATGGAAATGTAACTTGGCAGTTTCAAAATGTAAACTAGACATGGTTAGTTTTTTGTGGGTTTTGTTGGTTTGTTTGTTTTCTTAAAAAAGCCTCCACCAAATTTGCAAAGGCGTTATGGGAATACTAACCTGATATCTAAAGGCATTTTCTTTTCACTGTGCTGTGAGTTAGGCAAAGCTCTGACCCTGCTTTATAGTAAAATCTTCCAGGCTGTGGCTGGGTTTGTTGTCTGGGTTTATATGACTAACTCCCTGTGAATGTTCCACATTGAGAGAAGTGTGTTCCTGGCCTCAGCCAAGATGAATATTGTTGTCAAAATTGCCATCATTACAGCTACTGTGGGTTTTCAGATTCCTCTAGTGTTTGTGGGGAAATTTATCTGCAACAGATGTTCCCCTGGGTGATGAGTTTTCTCCTCTAGTCACACAGTGGATCAGGAAAACCTCAGGGAGAATTTCCTCATGGGCTTCTCTTTGCTTTCTTCTGGTTTGCAGTGCTAAGAGACTGGATATCTTGGACATCTCCTGCCACCTTCTCCCTCTGCTACCAGTGTGGAGATGACAAAGTCTCACCAATGGTCAGCCCTGGCTGGATTTCTGCTTTGTGTAGGGTGAGCAGGATCATATGTGTCATTTGAGGTTCCCAGGTTTAGGAAGGGCTGAGATTTGATAACGTCATCATGCATTTTATTTCTTACCTTCTGGACTCAGAATATTTTAAAGCACTTCATTTTGTTCATGATGCAACAGATTTTTGTGTGGTTATTATTGATTAAATTTTTATCTCCTTTTTCTTCTTGTATATTCCAACAGTAAAATGTACAATGGAAATGTAAAATTAAAAAAATAGTTAAGGAAAGGTAGAGAATGTGGGATTTAGTTTTTGTATAGAAAAAAAAAGAAAACAAAAAAAGAGAATTATTTGAATCTCCTAAATAAAAATGGCAAGGCCAGGAGCATAGGCCAAGCTGTGTCATGTGGACTGGCCATAAAATTAAAAATAAACTTAAGAGTAAATGTGCAGCTAAATGCAGACTGTGGGGATAGGATGTGAACTTCAGCTATTTCCTGGAGCTAGTGTGGTTCCAAAGTTTAACAGCTTTAGCCTTTGGAGACCCGGAGGCGTGCATACTTGTTTTCAGTTTCTCCTCCTTTCATCTCCCCCCACTCAGAGCCCTACCACCTCCCAGCTGCCCTGTTCTCTTGTCTCTCCCTGCAGAAGGACACTCTGCTCATCCTCAAACAAGTAACCCACACAATGCAGAGCATTCCCATGCACCAGTGGTGCCTCCCTCACCGTCCTCATGTCCTCCCACCCACTCCAGCAGGATGGAGACCTGAATTAATATTTTGTCCTCAAGGCCACTCAGGCAGAAGAAAAACTACTACTAGCTCTGTGGGCATGGTGGCTCATGGCTAATGATCAAGCTTTTTACAAAGAATTTAAGCCCTGAGCTTTCTTTTTTTAATGATTTTGTTGTTAAAACTGCTATAGAGATAATGGGGAAAAGCTAGTGGAAGAGCTAAACCATCCTTATCCCAAAGGGGATGCATAAGGCTATAAGGTCTCCTGAGAGACCTCATAGTGGCCAACCCATAACTGAAGAAAGCCTGCAAGAAAGCTGGGGAGGGACTTTTTGCAAGGGCATGAAGTGATAGGATGAGGAGCAAAGGTTTTAAACTAAAGCAGGACAGAAAGATATCAGAAAGAAGTTCTTCACCATGAAGGTGATGAGACACTTGAACGTGTTGTACAGAAGGGTACATCGATGGAGACATTCAAGACGAGGCTGGATGAGGCATTGAGAACCTGGTCTAGTGGGATGTGTCCCTGCCCATGGCAAGGGGGTTGAAACTAGATGATCTTTAAGGTCCCTTCCAACCCAAACCATTCTATGATTCTATTTTATGTCCCAGCTCACTGCAGTGGAGTTGGACTTGAAAGCTCTGTTCCAACTCAACACGTGTTGTGATGGTAAATAAATACTTTCAGGCATAAATTTGTTGTTAGAGGTTGTACTGCAAAGCTCAAAAGTATCTCACTATGCTTAGCTTGAGTTCTGTGGTCTTTCTGTTAGACTCTCATGCCTGCATAGACTTAAGATGAGGTTCCATTCAAGAATGTGTTTCTAAAGTGTGTCTTGATATCTTTGTTTCTGCAGAACATTAATTTCATGCTCATTTCTCTTAACATTGAGTAATAATTTTCCTTGTTAAAACATAAAATATAAAATATTTGTGTGTGAAAACAAATTGTAATGTAACTTCTTGAATGCCATGAAAAATTGTAATGAATTATTTTTCATCATTCAGATTACATTGTTGCAATGGTGCCTGTCTCCTAATCAAAATCTCCAGGATATGTGCATCCCCCACATCTCCCTATTTGTCAGTGATGCTTAGGAAGTCCTTTCCATTAAAAGCTTATCTCCCCTTTTTACCTACTAGATCCTCCAATTGCACAATAATAGAAAAAATAGTAGAGTAGATAAACAGCAGAAGAAAATTGGGGTACATTTTCATGAACTTTCAAGAAACCTGTGTGCACATTCAAAAGATGTAAATCTTATTAATTTCAGTTCTTGGTTTTGCCTAGAAGAGGATGCTTTGAGTGGAAGAATGGCAGAAAAATGCAAATCACACACACAACAGGGGACACTTTCTTCCTGGAAGCAGCAAGAGAAAGCAGCAAAAACCATTGGAGGTAATAGAATTTAAGCCTTTGCATTTCTACATGCTTTGGTGCTTTGGATATTTGTGCTTCAGGCACAGGTGTCATGAGATGCACAGTATTTTTACTGTCTTTCAAGGTAAATTCAATAGATGCTTCCAGCTTGCAGTGTCCCTGCAGCTAAATTTATCTTCATGCAAAATCCATAGTAACATATGTTGTTTCCCTAGCCTTTTGTATCACTCCACCTCCTGGACCAAAAAGAAATTTATCATCAAGCAGTGAGTGGTAACAGGAAATACACATTTAACAATAATTCCTTTTAAAAAAATGTTTATAGCATTATTTCCTCCTCATCATCTTTCTTGAAATGAATCATAAGGAAGTTCAATTTACATCCTTGCATTAATCAAAATGAAGAAGTTGTACAGCAGCTAATAAACCATAGGTTAAAGTTTCCATGGCATAGCATGCTAAATTAAAGCCTCTATGGCAACCAAGATGTACAATATTTTCTATTAGAGTATTTATAACAAGTTCCTTGTTATTTACAGATCAAAAAATTGTATGATCTATAGGTATATGCATATAGATATTCACATCACATCTGCATATACACATGAATATGCACATCAGAAGTGATGTTTATATTTTCTTTTTTTCACACAGAATATATTAGCAAGGTGCTGTTGTACCTAAACAAACATTTCTATGTGCCAAAACTTTGGTGCTATATAACTGTAATTCAGTAAAAATGCATTAGCCATTGCAAAAGGCTTCATTCTGGGTAGCAACAACATCTCCCAGAGCTGAAATGTCAGTGGGCAATGTCTACAAAAAGACCAAAGAGAACTTTATCTGCTCTTGTAACACTGTTTTATTTAACTACAGTCCCTTTAGGTCCTGTAAAGAACTGAGGTGATATATTTAAAAATGGTGCCTACTTTATGTGGTTTGCAGTCCACCTTTGTACCAGTTTTCCATACTTAACTGTCTGGTGGTTGTATTGGGTGGTGGTGGTTAATTCAGATGGAGTAAATAAGACATTGTCAAAAATATTTTAAAAATCACTAAGATGAACGTGTATGATATTTTTTAGTGTTCCTAAGAATTCCATGAAGGATTTTCTGCTTCCTCCAGAAATGGAAAATAACTTCCTATCCACACTGTAAGTCAGAGAAGACAGAAGTCAGAGAAGACAGAAGTCAGAGGGTCACAAGAGTAACCTGGAGGAGGCCAGCATCAGATTTTTGCTTTATTTCATGCTCTTGTGCTTCACCTAACCTTTTTATTGAGCAGTATTTGCTAGAAAATGTGAAGAAGTACCATGTGACTCAGCAGTGAAATTATATTCTCATCTCCATGGTGGCTGATGGGTTATAAACCCACTTGTCTCAAGCACAAGCAACCTGAGTGAAGCGATGGGCACTAGAGGGATGCTCTCCAGCTCCACCATCAGGCATTAGGTGTTTTTCTCGCTGGTGGTAAATATCTGGGAAATTTCTCTACGTTTTTGGCACTGTAAGTCTTATGCTCAGCTATAATTTAGAGATAAATAATGGTACACTCAACTGCTATTAATTTTAAATTAGCAATATTTATTGTATAAATATTATTAAAGCTACACCTTCCAAAAGTTTGAACCTAGGTTAGAAGAGTGTGCTCCCTAATCCCAGGAAGATCATGCCTCCTGTTCCATGGGTTTTAGGCTTGTTCCTGATTCAAAGAGATTTGTGGTGTGAAATGCTGAGCAGTGCTGCTGCTGACTTCTTATTCACAAAGGCCAATGCTGATACCTCATTTTTCATGTCCTCACACACTCTAGATTGCACTGGGAACTGGTCCTTTGAAAACAAGGCAACCAGTGAAAAAAACTTCAGTGTTTTCTTCCATGGTTAGTTGCCAGTAGTTGGCAAAATAAAAGCCTGGACTGAGAAATGAAGACCTGCTCTGATTCCTCACCCTACCAAAATGGATGTATGACCTGCAGTACTTGAGTGTGGTTTCACACACAACCCAGATAGTTGTGCCCTTCAACCTGAGCTGCTAGCTGTGAGACAAGGATAGAGCAGAGCCAAGTGACAGGACACTGACGCTGCTTTCTGATGGCCACTGTCAAAAAATATTTAATTTATATGCTTTGCCATACGTGTACAGCAAGTTCCCTTGGCCCCCATCAAGACTCAGGAAGGGAGAGCCAAGTCATGTCCCTTGGCTTGGCTCATCCTTGGCAGACATTCAGGCTTTCAGCTTGCCTTGGGATAGATGATATTCACTTACAGCTATCCTCCATAAATGTTCAGGCTTCAGAAGATAGTTAATGGTGTCTCTGCTACTTTATATTGGTCCTGTTTGAAGCTGCTGGGTTTGAGGCTTGAGCACTTTCCATAGAGAGTATCATGTTGTAACTGGGGAGGTCTAATGGTTTCTAAGGTACATCAGATTGAAAGAAAACATTTTTTCTCACAGTGAGACTTTTCTAAATTGCTTCTTTATTTTCTTAAGAATGGGAGAGACAACCTAATGCTTTAGAAAAGAATGAACAATGTTGACTTCTGCTGGATATAATCATCCTTCAAGATGTAAATGGTCAGACGTTGACAGTCATTCATCTCAAGTACCAAGCCAGCCAGATATAAGTCAGCAGATGCATCCCTGTTAGCACTAAACTGAGATGGAGGCAACAGATGCTACCTCTCAGCAAGGCTTATTACACCATGCCCAACAGCACACTGACATAGTCACAGTATCCCAGCTTCTAACCTGCAACTGCTTAGCTCATTGCAAAGCCAAAAACAACAGGACAAAATCTGACAGTGCATGTCTTCCCCCTCAGGCACTGGGTTTGTGGAGAAATTTTAAAGGCATCAGGAAGAGCAGAAAGATCTATTCTTTGCACTTTTGAAAAGACCCCCCCCCTTGATTTGCATACTAGTAGCTCTCAGTCCACTTCAGTAGAAGACCATTGGTTTGTACTGTAGATGGGCTGCTGTGGTTGCACACGTGCACTGGACACCAGGAGATCCTTAGGTAATGAGGAGTCATAACATTCAACTGGAAAATAGCTAACAGAAGCAAATTGAATAAGCACTTTTATCCACTCTTTCCCTCCCTGCTCCTCCAGATAGTGCACCAGGCTTCTTGTGAGCTGCTCTAGGTTGGTGTTTAATAGTGTCTTTCATATGTGGGTAAAGTATGTAGTCTATTGATTATTCAAAAATTCATTCAAAATAAAGGCCAGGCTGGACAAGGCACTGAGCAACTTGATCTAGTGGGAGGTGTCCCTGCTTATGGCAGGGAGGTCGGGACTAGATGATCTTTAAGGTCCCTTCCAACCCAAGCTATTCTATGATTGAATGATTCTAAAATGGTTTCTCAAATTCATTATGCTAGCCAGCTCTCATCTCACAGCAGTGGCTGCCCAAAGACCTCTCTAACATCAAATTGTTCACGGACACTATGACACACAGAATCTGAAACAAAATAAGAACATTGTGCATGTTTTACCTGGTATTGAATGATAATTTTAATTAATGTCTGCAGAGTTTTAAGGAATTTACCCAGAGAGGTTGTGGATGCACCCTCCCTGGAGGCAGTTAAGGTCAGGCTGGATGAGGCATTGAACAACCTGGTCTAGTGGGTGGTGGGTTGGAACCAGGTGATCTTTAAGGTCCCTTCTGTGGCAGTTTAAGTAATGCAGAATGCAAAGAAAGTAACTCCAGTACTCTTTGGGGGATTTGATCATACTCAGAAACTCCATTTCATTCTTTAAAAAACTCCAGCCTTTATGTTTTCTGAACAAATCTGCCAAACATACACCTCTGTTGCTTTGTTCAAAATCACAGAAAAACAAAAATAGCTGGGAAACTAATTCTGAGATCAGGTGCTATCAATGCAATGAAGACTATCATTGCAACTACCTCAGGTAATACTGGCCTGTTAAAAAAGCTGGATAAAATGAAAAAGAATATCCTAAAAACTATCTTTTACCAACCATTTCTGGACTATTGTTGGTCAGTGACTGGTTCTGCTCGAAATACACCATTTGCAGACTTTGCCTGTGAAAACTGTTCCAGAGACTAACAGATGCACTTTTCCACAAACTTTATTTTTTCCAGTCTAGTTTTCCCCATGTATTAATTTTTTTTCAGTTACTCCAAGGCTCTAGTAAGCTGCCAGACAAAATAACTGCAGAAATTCTGCAAAATGGAGAAAGGAGAACTGAAGGAAAGGAGGTCGGGGGAGTTACTACTTGTAGAAGGACTAAATAAAGGATTTCTGGTGAAAGCATCAGCCCAGTGTGCCACCCTTATAATTCTGTCACCTATCCTTTGAGAGTAATGAGTTGTTTTCTCTGTATAACTTCATTTTGTTTACCTCAATAGTAAGAATAAGCAAAGGTCTGGGATAATTTGACTCATGGAGCAAAAAAGTAATTTCATACAGGATTTCTCTGTGTCACTGGGCATTGAAGCAATGAAGACACAGCTGCAGTTACCTACCAAGTCAAGCTTTTGGAATGGAAGAACCAGAGTTTGCATCCACTCAGACAACAAGTAGCCAAGGCTTTACTGCCTCATCATGCCTTGTTTGCCTGAACAACATTCCCACAAACCAGCTTAGTTTTATCCCAGACTCATCCTTTTGGTTTGTTTTTTTTCCCCTTTCCTGGATGCATGTTGTTTCAAAATTCTTTTCTTGTTTTTGAACTTTTAATGAGACTAATAAAATAGGAGGAGGAGGAAAAGTGGAAGAAACGGTCTCTTTATATACTACAGCATCACAAATCACCTTAATGAAGTTGATGCATGGATTATTAGGTTGGCTGTGCTTGCTCCTGTAGGTCAGGTGCAATCATTCAAATGCTCATCCTTGAAGACCCAGTCCTTAGTTTAAGCCCATCCATCAAATTTCATCAGTTGGATAGACTTTTGTGATGAATATGAAGACTTACACAATGGGCAGTCAGGGCAAAATCCTGACTGCTGAGAGGGTGAATGAAGCGTTCCTCAAATGTATGAAAACATAGATGAAATGACAGTGACCAGAAATAACAGGAAGCTGGCCTCAGTTATATATCTGGCAGGGGCTGAGGGTGATGGAAGCTTGTGAGCTGCATCCAAAACCATGAAATATAGCCCTGCCCCTGAATGAACTGGAAGACATATTTCACACTACAGAAAGTCAAGATTCAAGCACCACTGGCCTCCAAGACCTCTGTTCAGTCCTTTTTCAGATCCAGAAGCAGAAGCTCTGAAGTGATCTCTTGACAATGTGGCTGAATTTTACTGGAACTTTAGTCTTCCCATCTATTTATCTGTGGATTTTTCCCTACACATTCATCAGCATTCATATTTCCCCTCTGAACAATGGGAATGAGAGAGAAAAGTAAACTCTTGAATTAACCCAGACCCTTTCCCAGGACTCTGTAAGGGAGTGGGAATGCTGGAGAATCCAAACATCTATTTTATTTGCCGTATTTTGGAAAAACTGGTCTGCAAAATGATCTGCAAAACCTCTGCAAGAGATTAAAGGAAATATCTAGGAAAAAAGAAAATATCTAGCCAGATAAGAAAAAGAATTGCTTGAATCTAGGAATCTTTACATTCTTACATCAGAGGGAAAAGCAAATCAGTTTGCTTTCTGGAAAAAATGTCTGTCCTGACACTACATGGGGATCTGTTGTTCCAGAGATTCCCAGGGCAGACCTGCACATCTCAGCATCCAGTTCAGACAGTGACAGCAGTAGCAAGGCTTAGTCTCCCTCTGTCCATCACCTGCTCCCAGTTCCTTTAGTGAGGAATGACAGCTTTGCAGAATGATCATCCAGACACAGAGTATTCAATAAAGTTTAGTTCATTTTCATGAGCACTGTATTTTCCATATGCAATAAACTGTGCCTAAGGAATCTTGATGGGAAAACTGAGAACACAGATACAGTCTGACAAGCACATTGAGTCAAAAAGGTTTCTGCTAAAAATTAACCACTGTTCTTCTAATTGAACTCTTGTGAAAAGTTCTGTCTGGTTCTCTCTGCATACAGATAAATCACATACACCACAAACACGTGAATTCATGATATGCTGAGAGCACTCTAGATGCTGGGTCTTCCCATGAAGGACATTTTGGTTGTTCCTGACTCACTGTCTGTTATCCTGGCCTATCCCACATCATGGTTCACCTTGCAACATAACTTTATCCATCAAGTGCTTTGTTCTTTGCCAGCTTCTAGCCAGAGCAGCCAGCAGAGGTCTCAACCTGGCCATGGAGAAGCTGGGTATCATCAACCAGGGAAAGGACACATAACCTGGGCATGAGAAGAGGAGAGTTGGCCTCTTCGTCAGCAGCTCATAGAATAAGTCATTAGTGAAATTGCAGAGCTACTTGTTACAATATGAGATGTCCTTCCAACTCTTCTATGATATGGGGAACCTATCACTGTGTGTTTGAAACAGAAGACTCTTAATGAGACATCAACGTGTTCATGGCAAAGTCTGCAGTTTAAGCTTTTAATGATTGTTGCTTTTAGGATGATTTGGAGTATTGTTGCTGCTAACTAGCTTTGTTTAAATCTTATTTGCCTTGGTGGGTCAGCACCAAGATCCCAAATGTTTTGAGAGTGTTCTGAAGTGATTTAATAGTTCATGCTCAAAAAGTTTTGTTGTGCTTGGATGATTTATTATGGCAGAGGTTTCACAACTCTTACCAGCTCACTGCTCAAGTCCTTTGAGTTTTTATGGTGATAACATTTGGTAGGAAATAGGTTATCCAACACCATAAACGAAGAACAAGAAAGGATACAGGCATCCTGCTATGTGGGGAGTGTTTCTAGTCTTGCCTCTCACAGCTCTACATAGAGGGGAGGGCAGGGATATTTTCCATCAGCAGTTAGGACAATTTCTGCTATGGCCATTGATGGGGAGTCAATACAGTGCCCCAAGATCATTCCTACCAAACCTAGCAGATTTGTTGGCTCCTTCAGCTTATGGGCAATGTTCTTAATTCACCCACTGTAAAACCACAGGACAGAAGGAGAAATTTGCTCTTCCAAATACTCAAGGCCTCAGTCTCACAGAGGACCACTCTGGAAACTGATTCCCTCCAGCGGACCGTGGCACAGCAGGAGGTGAGTGTTTTATGACCACACAAGAGGATGGGGATGAGACACCAAGACATGACTGTGACTGAACCTTCCAGAAAATATTCTCCACAGGACTTCTGTATTTCCATGTTTACATCTGAAAGATCTGCTGCACGCTCACATTTTAAACATAAGCAGAAGTGTGGGAGATTTACAGCCCACATTTAAAATTTTAGCCTCCCTATTTTTTAAAAACTAGAGCCATACATTACAAGAAAATTTTTCTGATGTCTGAGATAGCCCAAGTATAATTTGTTTAACTATTGTGCTTTCAGAAAGCCCAGAAGGTCTTTCAAGTTTTTCACTATTTAAAGTTGATTCCAATTTATGAAAATGGGGCTGTATTTTCAATAACATGTTTTGTGTGTGCAGATATGGAATTACATGCAATTTCTGTCTCACTGTATTTTGAGATACAACACCTGGACTGAACTTTCAGCCTTCAGCTTGTAATCTTTCCATACAGTCATCTGAAAAATAAAAAAGCATTGAACCCAGGCACCTTGGAACCACCAACATTATTGTGGTGATTCAGGATTTCCTTTGAAAGTGCTGAAAGGAGATCATGCTCCAGCAGGAAAAAGATAAGATCCAGTACTTCTTCTGTTGGTCTTCACACCACTCAGATATTTGTTTCTGTATTGGTGGTGATTCATATCACAAATGCCTTTGTCCATTCCTCTCCTTCTGCTACAATAGCCCAAGTAATTAACTAAGTGAAGAGGCTGTCAATTAAACACTGATCCTAATCTTGGCAGAAAAGCTCCCTTAAGAAACCCTGAGTTGGAACATATTTTACAGCATCACCACTGCCTTCATTCAGCCCACTTCGTGGACAATTAAGTGCTCCAAGTGTTTGTGTGTCATCCAGGCAACATGAGCAGAGTGAACGATCCCTGCTATAGATACAGCCCCTACAAAGAATGCCTGGGGAATACAATGCCTATTGTGCCAGCAAGGCTGATTTTGTCAAGCAAGGGGCATTATATAGTTAATTAATGCCAAGATCTTTATGGATAAGATTGTCAAGGACAATTAAGAAGGTGATTATGAGTGTCCTTGGTAACGAGAAGGCAATACTGCTTTTAGCTTACTTTCACTAAGTGTGGCTTAAAGGTCAGTTTCTCTGAAGTGTGAATACTTAAGCATTCTTTGGATAGATGTCATTATGCCTTAATCACAGAAGGAAAACACATTTTTCAAATCTATCTGTGCAGTAAATGAAAATTAATGTGAAACCCTTGCTAAGAAATTAAGGGAACGTATTTCAATGAGCGGCAGTGTTGCATGCCCAGCAACAGCTCCAGATCTTTGCTCTGGGAGGAAGTCAACAGAGGTGGTGGAGACCCCATCTTTGGAGACATTCAAGGCCAGGCTTGATGAAGCTCTCAGCAGCCTGAGAGCAGTCTCTGCTCACTGCATGGGGGTTGGACTAGATGACCTTTGAAGGCCTCTTCCAGCTCAGTGCATTTGATGGTTCCATGAAAGACTCACTCCAACTAGTTCAGGACCATGACCATACAGTCAGTAGATGAACGAGACCTTCTCAGTCAGTCCAGCTGTGCTGAGGGCACAACTCCAGTTTCTCATCTGTCCAACATTGGATAAAGCTGTACTGTGTCTTGTTCACACTTCAAAGCCAAGCTCAAATGGCACTTGGCATAAAAATTCCTCTCTGAACTGGGTAAACTCACAGAAGAATAGTGATGGATACTGGTAGCACAGATTGCACCTCAAACATCAAAATTAAGAGATTAATTAGTTTTCCTGTTACAGTTGGAGAAGAGGACATTTCAGCATTCTTCAAAAACGTTGTGAATGAAAGACACTTTATAATTTAGAGTTTTAAATGATTACATTAAAGATTAATCTGGTGCTGCATCTATGTTTAGGGATGAAAAAATTCTACTCTATCCATACATAACCCATAACATAGATAAATCCATACCAGGTATCAGGTTAATATAAGAACAGAGGATATAATTAGAAATAGGCTACAACAAAATATATAGTTTAAAAGAGAGTGCTGTGCAACCTTTTGAACAAGTAATTCTGTAAGGAGCTAGAAATGGAAGTTCATTGTCTGGGAAAAAAAGAATAGAAGGAAAGCATTTGTTAAAATTACTGGTTTTCAAAATTTTCATCCATAATCCTGAAGGATGATCTAAGGAGCTCTGCAGATCAGAATTTGGTTTTAAGTGTCCTGTAATAAACTAGGAAGATAAAGACAGGTGAAAAGCCACCAAAGGGCTCCATGCACATACATCCCATGTCTCCCATCTGACAGAATCCTTTCCCCTTTTTTTCCTTTTTCCTCTTTTTTCCTCTTTTTTTCCTCTTTCTTCCTTTTTGTTCTCTCATATAGGAGATTCACTTCATCCCTTTGTCAAGTCCTAAGCTGGTTGGCAGGAAGACATGATAGAAAAATGTGGTTTAGGTGAATCCAGGTTCCACACCCAAGGGCAAGAATAGAATGAGGAAGTGTCAAAAGTAAAAATCTGGAGTAGAGTATCAATAAATATCCATTACAGTTGCCTCTACTTTTTCTTTCCTTTTCTCATGTCCCCCCTCCAATTATTATATCCATTTGATCCTGATCTTTCCTCTACTCATCTCCACAAGTGCTCTGAAGGCAACTCAAAGCTTTCTGTGATAGAAGTTGATTTGTGGTCTGATTTGTAGTCTGATTCCACACATCTCAGCCCAAAAGTCAGGGACAATCCCCTTTGTAGCCATAACGTGTACCATCAAGAAGAGACTGAAAGAGAGAAAATAAGTCATACTGTGGCTCTCTGGCCAGTAACACTATCATAGGGGTAAAATTCTCTTCTGGTTTACTCCTGTGATTGAATGTTTTTATGAGTAGATATGGGATTTAGGAAAAGGCTGAGCCCAGAAGCACAACCACTAACTCATTTCCTACTAGAATCACAGAATATCAGGGACTGGAAGGGACCTTGAGAGATCATCTACTCCAACCCCTGTGTGCTGTGTGCATGCTTGTAGCTTCAGAGCATATCTTTAAATTTACTCTGCACACTTGGAAAACTGAGAGGTTTGTTTGTGGGAAATATACAGAAGCACCAGTGATAGGGAAAAAAGCCCAGCTCTGATATTTTTTTGTTGCACAAATGTAAATTTACTTGCAGGAAGGCAGAGGAAGAGTAGTGGATAAAATCAGAAGGGTTAGTCTTGCACCACACTTTATGTTTGATGTCAAAGCTATTTTGTCATAGAGGTTATACCAATATAAGAAGCATCTGCTGCTCAATAAGTCTGATATTCTTAACTACTTTATAATTTCTATATTACTAATCAATCCCACTCTATGCTAAATTGCAAAGAAATTGCAGTTCTGACTGTCCATTGACACACAGAAGTTTTACTCAGCAGGCTGCCCTCCTGGCAAACCAGTGGATTGCTTTTGCTGGCTCAGAGACTCAAACATGCAGCCTTTCTGATGCTGACAGATTCCATCTGCTCCCCTTTAATTAACATCTAATATGTAAACCATCTAATACATGTAACACTGCATAACAAGGGATTAAGAAAGAGAAGGTAACCCTTCATCACAGAGCTGTGTCATCCCTTAGGATCTCATTACAAATGGTAAACAGAACCAAAACAAAATGAAAACTACACACTTAGTGGAGACAGCAACAAGTAGGTGCTCACCCTGTAACGAGGAGAAACACAGATATGAAAGCACAGATAAAATGAAGTTGAAGAAGTAACAGCTTTCATAAGGGGATTCACATAGGTACCATTCCACCTCAGACATCAGCTGATTTAATGTAATTACAAAGAAATGAGATCTACTAATTTGTGTGCCCAATTACTGCCAACTAGTAGCATTGTTACTATAAGATTCTGGTGCAGGATATTAAACCCATTGATAGTGCTAATTAGATCATGTTATACCCATGAAAGTGTCCAGGCTGCACTCTGCTCTCTAATACCTGCCAGCAGCCAAAAGCCAGGGATGAAAATACACACAGAACACCTTCTAGGAAAACCCTGGATCCAAATTGAGATGTCCAAAGTTAGAGAAGCAAAATGCTCTTCAGCGTCACAGCAGCTGATGAATAGGCATGAAATTTATGTGGCCAGAGTACAGGACTTGCCACCATCCAATTCTGGCTGAGTTATGTGAAAGATCAAGGCAGCTATGATTTCATGATAACATCTAAGCATCTGGAGGTTCTCATCCATAAACCTATCTACTGAGTTAGAATAAACTCATGCAGAACAGCTGCAACAAGGCTTGCACTGCTCTACCAAAGGGCAGAAAGATTAGAGACCTCGATAATAAAACATGAAAGACCCTAATGGCAAGAGGAGAAGGGAAACTGTGCTCACTAACCCACAGCAATGACAAAATCATTATTTGAAGCCTCTTAGAAGTTGCTGAAAGAGAGGAGGAGGAGGGAGGAACAGGGGCCAGTGTAAGGTCAATGCCTCCTGGCAGGACTGGCTTTCGGTTTTCTACACACTGTGAGCTACAGTACTGTGATATGAGCTCAAGAACGAAGAATATTAATTTTTACATGTTGTTTTCCTTTTGGTCAGGATGGATCTGGGAGACCAGACCCCAAAAGCATACCTACTGGAACTGCTATATGCTCTCAGGTGAGCAGGATTGAGAAGGGGAAGGAACTGCACTCATCTCAGTAAGGCATATACATATTTATTTGCATTTCCTTCCTCCCTGCTTCCAGTTTCAGTTTCAGCAAATCCCTCACTCCAACCCATACAAGAAGGGCAGGAGCCCATTAGTCACATATCTTCAGTAGAGCCTGGTGAAAAGCCCAAGGTGAGTAAGAAGTCTTGCAGTGGGACCCATCCCATCTGGGATTGATTTTTCAATCAATGTCTGTTGTCATCAAAGCAGAAAAAACACAGAGATTGCACTGAAAGTCTATGCAAATCCACATAAGCTTATTTCAGCCTGTGGCTCACATCTCTGTTGCTCAGAGTGGGTGTTCCTAATTCTATGTGTGTTTAAGAAGCAGTGAAAATAAATAAAGTTCACAAAGATCACAGACAGATGGCAATGAAGTGCCCCACAGGAAATGTGCCAACCACCCCAGTGTGCAGAGATTCATACTCACTGCTAACAAAAGTGAGAAGCTTTAGTGTTTCAGAAGCACTCAACAAACAGTTCTCAAATGTCAAAGATTTTTTCATTTTTGCTTTGTTGTCTGTCCACCTTTCTTACCTTCTCTGTACACATCACTAACGTTTTTGGCTGCTGGAAAGGTGTAAATTACTTAGGACTGTCTCCTCATGGAAAACTTGTCCTCTCCTCTTCACTCCAATTAATGGTTGTTTCCATCCTCTTGTCAAAGGTGTCTGTGTCTCCTTAATAAAACATTTATATTCATGTTGTGACAAGGCACAAATTCCACTTCACTGAACTGTGTGCTGTTTTGGCATTACACACTTTGTGCTGTCTGTAATATAGGTCTGTCCTGAGAAAAGACCTAAAAGAAAAAAGCAAAAAAAACCCCAAGTACCAGTCTACATTCAGTTCTTCTTAAGGCAGGTGGTTGTTTCTGTTTATTATGTTTATTTGCTAAACACACAGATAAATTGCTTTCCCACCCTATTGCTTTCTCTGAATGTTTCTGGAGAGAATGAACCTTCTACCCAATTAATTTGAGTGCTGAGATTTGTTCATAGCCACTTTAAGGCCAGACCTGTATTCCCTAACCCTTTTGTTTTTCTCTATTTTCTGCCACAGGCTAAATGCATTAGAGGGCTACATGGTCATTCAGAAAGCCATTAAATCTTCCTTTTGAGAGGAGACTTTGTAGGTGGAGTTTCACTCTTATCTGTGTTTCTGATCAGAGGAGGAAACCCTGGAACAGTGATCTTGCTTTGAAGCCTTCCACCAGTATCCCACTCTGTGTTTGCTCTCTCAGCAATGATCTCTCTGCAGCAAAGAAGCTGAAAGATATATTTGCTGTGGCAGAGCCTTGCTCCAATCAACACCCTGGATGCAGCAGAGGGTAATTTCTTGGTCTGAAATTATGTTCTTTACAGGAAGAATGTGGCACTTGCAGCAGCTAATGCAGAACACATTTCAGTAAGACGAGAGAAGTTTCAGGCTAGCTAAAGGAAAGAAATTCTTTATGGTGAGGGTAGTGAAATACTGAAACAGGTTGCCTAGAGAGGGTGTGGATGCCCCCTCTCTGGAGGTGTTTAAGGCCAGGCTGGACAAGGCACTGAGCAACCTGATCTAGTGGGAGGTCTCTCTGCCCATGGCAGGGAGTTGGAACTTGATGATCTTGAAGGTCCCTTCCAACTCAAATTATTCTATGATTCTAAGTTAAAGGAGGGCTTCCTTACTGATGACACAATCAAATCACAATGATGCCAGAGACTAGGTGGTCACAACAGACACATTTGCAAGCCTCAGGCCATAGGTTATGGAGTCCTTGCTCATTCTCTGATCAACTGCTGATTCTCGATTCATAACTGTGGCAGCCAGAGCAGCTCCTCTGTGTGGTTCCCAGGGGCCCAGGGAGGGGAGACAGAGGGAAAGAGTTAGAAAATAACACCTGCAGTGAGAGTAGAGGCTGTGAGAGATGGCCAACCCAACCCCACCAGCAGGACTAGATGAGGAACAGGAATTTAAGTGGATAATCCTTTGAGCAGCAGGAGTCATGCAGAAAGGTTTTCTATGGCTTCTTTGCATGGATTGCCTGCTCCCTAGAAATGTGGACAAGCTCAGATTACAACATTCCCCTTTGGGGAAAGTACTAATCTTCATGTGTTTCCTACACTTCTCTAATAGCTTTCTCAGGACTTAGGAGTTCAGTGTCACGGAACTTTTTCAGTATCTTGGAGATCTCTGTTCCTCATTCAGATGTTTATTGAAATGGACAACAGCATGCAGCCACACATACAAACCAGACAGAGATTCAGCCATCTCTTTATTTTTTTCATCCCAGTAGAACTTAGCAGTTCTGACATGACCATTAATGGTTCTCCACAAATAGACAAAGGTGACAAGCACTAAAGGGAACCCAAGTCAAGCTTGTATCTTCAAACAACTGAACTCAAGCAAAGTGTATTTAGTGAAACACTGAAACAGGTTGCCCAGAGAGGTTGTGGATGTCCCCTATCTGGAGGTGTTTCAGGCCAGGCAGGACAGGGCACTGAGCAGCCTGATCTAGTGGGAGGTGTCCCTGCCTATGGCAGAGGGTTTGGAACTAGATCATCTTTAGGGTCCCTTCCAACCCAAACTATTCTATGATATACTTTGTGCACCTTGATAATACCATGCCAATGGAAGGGGTCATATGTCAGTGAGTTTTTATAAATTTTTAAACAGAACTGGAGAGTTATTTTCCAGAATTATTGGGGCTTTTTCAAACTTTTGCACCTGAGCAAAGAGCACAAACAAGTTCATCTAGTACAGGAAAAGTAGCAGAGCTGTTGTCAGCTCCTGTGTTTCTCCAGGAGAGCCAGTGGATTTCAGGCATTTCTGTCCCATTTAATCACTCTTAACTGAAGCCTGGAATGCTGATCCAACGTGCAGTGAAGGCAAAGAGAGCAAATTGGGCATGATAGAGGTTTCATGATGCAGGAAGGAAGTAATGTAACACTGAGCACATCTCAAGTTGCATTGTGAGAACAGAAGGAATGAGCAAACCAGGTCTCCATCACAAGACAAGAGAGGAAAACAATGTAATCACAAGGAGTTTTAGAGGGAAAGAAAATAATGAAATGCTTGCATTTTACTTTACTCCTTTTGAAATATGGAAAGATTTGGCGTAGCTTTAAAAATGCATTATGCTTTAATTAAAAATTTTCTGTGAAGCCAGTGAAAAGCTCCCCAGTCTGAGCAAGAAAAGCTCCTTTGCAAGCAGCCAGCTCAGAATTACCCTAACTCAAAATCATGAAGAGGTGCTCTCCAAATTTACAAATAATTCTTTTGTGGATTTACAAAACCCACTCTTTTCAGAACAAAAGTGCTGTTTGGCTGCTCTGAGACTGACAGCCTTGCTCAGATATTCAGCATCATATGATGAAGTCTCCTGAGAAACCTGTCATCAAAGTCCATAGTGTACTCCTTGGAGCTGTTATATTATAGAATCCACATTGTTTGTTGCATGTGGTTATGCTACACCACAAATAAAACCTCTCCACTTTCCTATGTGCCACCTCATTTTAGCCCCATAAAGACCTGTTTAGATTTCTGGCCTTTTGGATGTGGGCTGAATAATGTCACCTTTTGTTTGTGAACATATATTTTGAATTTCAACGACAGAACACAAGGACAGAGCCAATGAACAGCTCTATTATATTTAAGAAATTGAGTTTCTATTCATAACGAGCTGAGTAGCTCCTGTTAGATGGTTTCCCATACAAAAAACACTGAATACTTCCAAATGAGACTGACTGTATCAAAACACTGAAGCATGAATAGGATTTCTTCTCAAAGCAAAGACTGAATCAAAGTACAACTATACTGATCTATCTTGTAATACAGATGTTTTCAACCTAAGAAGCACCTTTACCTTGGCTTAGAATCACTGATTTCTACTGCAACATTTTTTTCATAAATCTGCACCTTATTATACAGACGATGGGCTTCTTTGGATGGAATAAAAGACAAGTTTACCCATTAATTCTCCTGAATAACATATAATGTCTACCATGAAATAAAATACTTGCTGTTTTTCAGTTTTACAACACCTTAACTCTGTGTTCATATTTTTAGTTTTCTGTTAATACTCTTATAGAATTTATATATGAACAAAAGTAACTCATCATTTTTGATATTTTTTTTCAAGAGTTATTCAGGAAAAAAGGACTTTATTCCGTGGCTCAACAACAAAAACTGCATGTCAAGTAGCAAGTTGTATAAAATCATAGAGTAGCTTGGGTTGGAAGGGACCTCAAAGATCATCTAGTTTCAACCCACCTGCCATGGGCAGGGACATCTACCACTAGATCAGGCTGCTCAGTGCCTTGTCCAGCCTGGCCTTAAACACCTCCAGAGAGGGGGCATCCACAACCTCTCTGGGCAACCTGTTCCAGTGTTTCACTACCCTCACCGTAAAGAACTTCTATATCTAGCCTGAATCTCCCCTCTTCCAATTTACATCCATTATTTCTAGTCCTTCCGTCGCATATACTATTAAAAAGTTCTGCCCCAGCCTTTCTGTAGGCCCCTTTCAGGTATTGATAAGCTACTGTGTGGTCCCCCCTGAGCTTTCTCTTCTCCAGGCTGAACAACCTGAACTCCTTGTCTTAACTAAAACAACAGAAAATAAAAGGAAGTTATTTTAGTTTGTATAAATGCCACACACAACCTTATCAGATTTTGCAGCAGGTAACAAAATACATTCTTAGTAGAAATTTTTAGAGCTAGAAATCTTTCAGGGCTGCAAACACATCTTCTAGACAGTACCTGTGACAGTTTTCTCAAGCAGAATTCTGTCATTTGCAAGGGATGTGCAAAATGCTACCACTGATCTGTCAGTGACTGAAATCCTTTCAGTGCATTTAGAAGTACAAGAGAGTGTGCAGACTAATGGAAAGATTGTCTTGGCAGCTTTGGTAAACCTTTGCTGAGGACCAGAAGGGAGAAGCACAGGCACCCCAAATTCAACTGATTCAGACCCAAGTCTTTTTAAGCCCCAAAAGCAGAAGCAATATCTAGGGCTGGCAGGAACTTAGATGATGGTTATTCTTCTGGATATCCCAAAAATGAGGCCACAATAACCCATCCACTTACTAATAACCGGTAGAGCACATACTGGCCAACAGTTTCCCTACTTCAGATTTAAGTGTAAATAAATAATGGATACTTCATTGCAAAGTGAATATAAGCCCAGAGGAAAGAACAGGAGTGTTTTTTCATCCCCAGACTGCAGCACAAGAGGTAAAACTTAGTGATTTCTTGATGCCACAAACATTTTTGAAAGTTTCTGCCTACCACGTTTAAGTTGAAGAAGTTTTTTGGCTTGAAAGGTTTTGTTGTTGTTTTTTTTTCAAAAGATCTGAAACTCTTGATCTCAGTGGCCATGTGCTAAAATAGCAAAGCCACTTAGAAACAGCAGTCCTTCTGCTAATGGAAACACTGTTCAAAAGGAAGAGCACTACTCCACAGTTTTCCTGTGGAGCCAGCATTTGCTAGGTGGGAAGAGATGCTGACCTCTGCTTTGTGGTGGGTAAATGTTAGATCACACTTAGGAAACTAAAGTCAAAAGTGGTTTCTATGTTGCTTTTTAGTTAATGGTATCTGCCTTGTTACAACAAAGGCTGTTTGTTGTTTCTGCTCTGAAGTACACATTTTGGTCACAAAACTGATTCTACTACTAGAGTGGAAACATCCCATAGTTCATACCTGTGTCTACCTGCTTCACTTAATTTCTGAGCTTTAATAAGAGTTACCTTTGTTTATTAAAATTACATAGAATAATCATGATTAAATTTTATAAGCTGTTGTTATAGAGTGGCTGTGACCAGTTACAGGCAGATAAGAGAAGGTTATTATCCATTGTTGATAAGTTATGAGAAATTGCGAGTGACCAGTAAGCCCTTGCTATGCCCTGCAGGGATTTCTGGTCAATCACAGAGTCAGACAGAATGTCAGGGATTGGAAGGGACCTCAAAAGATGATCTAGTCCAATCTACCTTCCAGGGCAGGAACACCCAGATCAGATCACACAGGAAGATGCCCAGGTGGGCTTTGAATGTCTCCAGAGATAGAGACTCCACACCCTCTCTGGGCAGCCTGTGCCACTGTTCTGTCACCCTCTGTGAAAAAGGTTTTTCGTTTATTTCCATGCAACCTCCTGTTGTCATTGGACAGGACCCCCTTTTCCTGTCATTGGAGGTCACTTAGAAGAGCCTGGCTCCATCCTCCTGACACCCACCCTTTACATATTTATAAACATTAATGAGGTCTATGCCCCTATAGATTGCATTACTCATTATCTTGCAGCACAACTTCTTATTGTGTCTCCCTTCCTTGGAATCAATGGAAGAGCAGGGCAGGAGAACTAGTTTTTCTCTGTGTGAGTCCTTATTTTAGACCCTTTACATACCTTTACATATTTCCTGTGCATTCTCACAGAAGTTGTGTGAGGTCAGCCATGCAACAGGGTCTTAGATCTTGGACTGGACCTCATGTGCCCTATGAGATTCAGGGAGTTCATTTCCTGAGAACAGATAGAAGCCACACTGATGAGCAAATCTATCTCTGAATTTCTGGGTGCCTCATTCAGCTTAATTGCTTTCCCACAGTCTGGATTTTCATAGTCCTGCCTACACCACTACTCAGAAGGTACATCTTCCCAAGTGTGAGCTGATAACTCGCTCTCCTAGGTAACAGTGCAGAGCAATGAACCAGGGACAGGGACACCTTGGGAATTCCATAGGAGAAGAAAAAAAAGCTTTTTACTCAGCTTACAGCCCTCTCTTGTGTGCTAGGTTGCAGTGGATGCTGGAGGGATGATATTCCCAGCCAAGTCCATCCCTTGAAACCAGCTTACCCATCCTTTGGAGGGGGTCAGGACATGCCTAGAGCCCCAGAACAACTGCCCTGGTGGTTGGCTGTGGTCTGGCAA